>JBAHVR010000323.1:232500-240000 GCA_036898135.1 Oncomelania hupensis
TATTATGGACATAGAATTTTACACTATATTATAGAATGTTATTCTATACAAAGAATTTTATTCTATGACTTACAATATTGGTTTCTTTTTTATAAATGGAATTTCAACTAATGAATGCTTTTTGTGTGCATAGAATGCTTTCTATGTGCATAGAATTTATTCTATGTATAGAATAGTCACATAGAATAAATGGACACATGGCGCCCCATAATTTACTGTTGTCTTGCTAATAAAGCAAAATTTTCAACATTAAAAAGTGATTTGCACGCGAAAGGCTTGCATTTTCTGAGTTCAGTTCAACAATTGGTGCTTTTTTTCTGGGTATAAATGGCAGCGCTTTTGCTGCTTTTCTAACCATGCCCCCAAGGCGACGATTGATTGATGCAGATAGAGGCAGAGCTATTGCATGGCTTCAGGAAGGGGTTGAGGTGAGATAAGTTGACAGGCGGCTGGGAGTGTTCCACTCCATTGTCCAAAGGCTGCGGGAGCGCTTTAACAACACTGGAAGCGTCCAAGAACCAAGAAGGTCCGGACGCCCCCGCGTTACCACTGCAAGACAAGATCATTTCATCACCCTGTCAGCTCTGAGGATGAGGTCCGCTACAGCAAACGCCATCAGAAGACAGCTTCACGCAGCCAGCAATGTTAACGTCAGCGACCAGACAAATCGCAACCGTCTACACGAGGCAAACCTGCGATCAAGACGACCAGCAGTACGGCCTTTGCTCACCCCAGCTCACCGTGCAGCGCGTTTGGCCTGGGCTCGGCGTCATTTGGTGTGGACTAGGCAACATTGGTCAAGGGTGCTCTTTATAGACGAGTCTCGGTTCTCCTTGTCTTTCAACGACCGTCGAGTGAATGTTTGGAGGCGTCCACGGGAGCGTTTTGCTGATGCGACGGTGCGCGAGCATGACCGCTTTTGGTGGTGGATCTGTCATGATGTGGGGTGGCTTCGCATTAAACTTCAGAACACCCCTGCTCCAAATTCATGGCAACTTAAACGGTATTGGCTACAGGGATGACGTCCTATTATTATTATTATTGATGATTTTTATAGCGCACTTATCTCGCCGTACTTGACCAGACTCTAGGCGCTGGCCGATACAGGATCTAACTCAAACCGCCCGAGACGCCCACCCGCAGCCTTTGGGCGCATGGTCTGACGCCCGGACAACTGAGCACTATCCTGGCCAGCCAGGGATGGGGGAGAAGGACCAAGTGCATGCTAGGTGTGTTCTTGTTACCGGCACTCACCCGTCTAGGACATGAGCGTCAGGATCTTTAAAGTCCGTTATGATGGAATGTATGCGACACACAGACTAGACCTCGGTTTATACTCTCATCCGAAGGAGTAGGAAACGGGAGTAAAGTGTCTTTCCCAGAGACACAACACAATGTCCGGACAGGGCTCGAACCCGGGACCTTCAGATACGCAAGCCAAAGCAATACCAATAGACCACCGTGCCTCTCAACCTACAACCTAGGGTTCTCCCGGCTCTGCGGGCCATTGGGGAAGGTGCCATACTACAGGACGATAATGCCAGACCCCACCGAGCGCGTATCGTCAATGTCTTCCTGCAGCAACAGCACGTCATAAGGATGGATTGGCCGGCTCGATCACCCGATTTGAACCCCAAAGAACATCTGTGGGATGTCTTGGGTCGACAGACACGGGCAAACCTCCCTCCAGGAGCTAACCTTGAAGTTCTGGCCCAAGTTCTCCAGCAAGAGTGGTTGGCCATCCCAGGAAACATCCTCCATAACCTGATACGGTCCATGAGACAACGATGCCAAGACTGCATTGATGCAAACGGTGGCCACACCCGATACTGACTCTTTAGATTTTTGGTTTCTAAAGTTTTGATTTTGTAAATGAGGGGTATGTCCAGTTAAATTGAATTTACTCGAATTTTAAGCGACTGATGTCTAAAATCTTTTTTGTTATTGATACAGACATGATTGCAATAAAATATGATGAACTAATAAATTGAATTCGTGTTTCTGATTTAAAGAGAGACACATATGTCCAAGTGGCCCTTGTATTATTTTGAGTAGTATATATAGGAATTATGTTGGAGATCCCAGTGGATAACGGACTAAGAAGATTGTTCGTCTCGTATCTGTATAAGTGTAGGCGATCTCGCTGGGGGCTGTTTCTGCCAACAGTGAGACGCTCTGCACTCCCTTTGTAAGCAAGGCTCTTTGCAGAAACTCATCTTATGATTTGCAGACGAGCAGGTTTGGTCCGCTGCAGGAGATAGACCCCATAGAGAGTCAACCCTGACACGCGGCCTGCACTTGAGCAACGAGCACTGAGCTCCGATAGCTCAGTAGTCAACAAACGAGACGAGGATAAAGCAGCATCCCACCTCGACGTCCCAGTAAAGTGCCATAGAACAAGTGCACGAACACTGATTTATAGGGACTGCGAGATAGTCCACTCTTCCTGAAAAAGAACATTAGGCAAAACAAGAACAAAGCCCAGAGATGACACTGTAGCAAGTATCGAGAACAGTAGCAGAATAGATCCATCCTAGATCTACTTATTCTCCGAACCACTCGAAGTGACTTTTGGACAGTTAAGTTAATCCTGGTTATATTACGTTTGGGACATTTAAGTTAATTGTAGCGCTTACATAATTAGGTATAGAGTAGAGGAAATAAATGTATAATATTTACTGTTAACAAGTGGATGGACTACCTATGATTCATAGCCGTGCGAGAGCTAGTGTGTCAGTGAATCTTTTACACTTTTCTCCCTATCTCTGTAACTCCATCCTCACACAGACTGGACTAAAAATATAAATGTATTAAGATTAGTCATAGGGCGATCTAACTAGCCGATCCCCGCCGATGAAAGGCGAGTGGGTATTAGCATTCCATTGTGCAGAGCCCAGCAACAATAGAACCCACTGTCACAATGTTCACACACTTAATTTAACACCAGAACGGTTCATTTCCTTGCTGATGTGAATGGCACAAATTCCAATCCACTGGGCATTTGGGTCTACGTTTCTGTCCCTTACGATTAGTTAAAAAGCAAATGACAAATCACCTCCTGCTTTCATTACGATGGCACCAGAATAAAATGTTTTCTTGCCTAATAGTAATTAGTACAAACCTGTTTGGCATGCCGACTGTTGCTCTTCTATCCCAAGAAGACCTGGTGCTGGTTGAAATAAGGGGTGACATTGTCTGGTTCAAAGATGGCCTGGAACATGGAATACGCAATCATAGTTTAGAATAATAATTTTCTGCAGTTGTAACTCTTACTTCTTTACACTTTCTTTACTAATAGTAATCAGTACAAACCTGTTTGACATGCCGACTGTTGTTCTTCTATCCCAAGAAGACCTGGTGCTGGTTGAATTAAGGGATGACATTGTCTGGTCCAAAGATGGCCTGAAACATGGAATAAGCAATCATTGTTTAGAATAATAGTTTTCTGCAGTTGTAACTCTTACTTCTTTACAATTTCAGCATAATATATCACTTTAGTTTTTAGTGTCTAATATCACCGCAATCTGTAAAAAGATATTAAATGCAAAATATTGAATTTGTTTTTTTTATTGAGCTGATAAGTGCTGTTTAAAACCTATTCCTTATGTGTCTTTTCTTAGCTCTATAACATTGTGCATCCTGCATGTTTAGACTAAAATAAATACGTCTTTCTCTTTTTGTTAGTTATTCATTGCTTACAGGGTCCAGCGGACTGCAAAGAGCCGAATCAGGACCACAAAATCAAGACCACAACATTGCTGAAAGAGGACTCACTCCTAATCCTCATAAACGTTCTGCCGAAACAACCCTAGTGGTAACACTGAAGGCACTCCACCAGCCGGTCACTTTACAATAAAAACATCCCACGCAGGGGACGCGGAGGCTATACTCTAATTTATCGAACCCTCGTCTCTTTCTCTTTTAATATACCTACTATCTGCGTATTCAACATGTTTGAAGTTAATCAGCTATATAAGAGCGATTAAATAGATACAATTAATTCAATTAATACCTGGCGCGTTTTAATGAAGGATGTAGATCTTCAACAAGACAATATTCCTAAACGAGCCGGAGTCTTATGTTCTTCATAGGGTTTTGAAAGTTCAGAAATACTCGGGGCGCTGCCATGTTTATTCCACGGAATCTAGTTTTACCAGCTCGACTATTTTACCATGTTGCTTCAAAGCGTCAGCCATCGTCCTCCATTTTGCATTGTGTGTTCTTCCATGGTAACACAAATAGTTCGGCAGAGGACTGATTTATCAAAAGCTTTCGATTTCAAACTATCTACGAAAGGTCTGACGTTTGTTCAACGACTCTACGTGTTAAGGGTATTTTGATGCTGGACACACCTCTTGAAATGAATGTTAACTTTACCGGACAAGGCTGGTTCAAGGTGGATGGCATTACCTTTCAGCACGTTTGCGGGCCTCCACGGACTTTCTAATGTGTTCTTGCAGCATGTCCCTCTCCCTGCGGTCTTTTACCGTGGGAATCCAGTGGCTATGGCAACTAATAAGGACGTTGCTCAACTTCCGGTTTTCGATGGCTTCCGTCAGGAGGAACTTGATAAGGGGGACCTTGTACATCTCCAGCCCCATCTCGCCCAGACTCTTCAGGATGCGAGTGATGCGCAGGAAGTTGTGTTCGGAAAAGTTCAAGTTCTGGAACCGCTCTTCCCAGTTGTTGTTCCTGGTGACCTCACCCGTGCGACGGTTGAGGAGCCTTATGCCGTAGAAGCGCAGCATCATCTCGTACGACCTGACGAACCTCTCCATGGCCTGTGGATCAGCTTTAATCGCCCGCGCCTCGTGGGGTTGGAGCGCCTGGGCGTGAGGGTTCAAGCCTTTTTCTCCAGTGGGGAAGAGCCACTGGATGTAGTTGTGGCCATGCTCTAGACGTTGCATGTCGTGGGACCAATTGCGGTGGATGTCGTCGATGTACACGTTGTCTGGCTGGGCAGGGATTTTGCCTTGATAGAACAGCAGGTTGGCGTCATTACTTGTGCGGTAGCTGTGTACTGGAGACTCCTCACGCTCTCTCCTGGGTGTGTATCCAGGACCATTGTAGCTACCAGAATAAGGCAACATCTCTCTGTCTTTGTCGTCCGGTTAGACCTAAAGACATGCATTTTTGTATTATTATAATACTTGTGTTTTCTTCTGATAGGCATCGTGAATTATATAGAACTTGTCCTTTCGTCTGATTGACCTTTTGATGCATACACAATCTTATGCTTATGATTGATGAAGTGAAATAGTAGTAATAACAAGTGTTTCACTATTATGCTAGATTAAACGTACGCAGTTATAAAATAGGCCTGTAGAAATTTCGATCCAAATGAAGATATTACATATCGACGACGACGACGACGAAGAAGAAGAAGAAGAAAAAGAAGAAGAAGAAGAAGAAGAAGAAGAAGAAGAAGAAGAAGAAGAAGAAGAAGAAGAAGAAGAAGAAGAAGAAGAAGAAGAAGAAGAAGAAGAACCATTGACGGTCAAAGAAGTTTTAAACTTGATAGTTCAAGAGGTCAAGAAAGGTTGTCTTTTTAAACAACAGTATGATAAACATTGTGGAATCCCCAGATCTGTTACTTGCATGGCCTACCGAATATGAATTCTGTGAGAACCAAGTATTGTAAAAATGTTGTGTGTGCGTGCAAAGAATTTTTTTTCTTTGAAACATGCATTATATCAATGCGACATTGTGAACGATACATTGTTTAGATATTTAGCAAAAATATGAGACATTAGCTTTAACATTTGCATTCAATTGGCAAAAGCGTTTATATCGTCTTCAATTGGCCAGTTCATAAGGCAGCATGTTAGCCTCTTGGGTAGCTTGAGTTGCATAGTATTTTTGCCAGCGGCTTGAGCACCTCTTGAGTTGGTGAAAAGCTATATAAGGATAAATTATAACAATTTCGAGCGTATGAGACATGCCTTCAAATTATGAACAATTACACGATAGCTGACACGATAGGCTACATTGATAAACGTGAAATAACACCAGATAACATGTTACAAGCACAATTACGATCACAAAATTAAGTTCGAGGAAGAGGAAGAACAACAACAACATCATCAGCAATAAAAAATAACAACAACAACAACAACAACAACAACAACAACAACAACAACAACAACAGCACTGCTGTACAGTAACAACTACAGCAACCGCCCCCAACTACAATACGCTACACTACACTACCTCTTTAGTAGACCTACTTCGAAGAATGAATTAATAAAAGTTATTTTAAAAAATAACGGCATAAGACTCAAGATTCCAATTTTAATTAACTTCAATAGGAGAATACCTTTCGCGCAGAGAGATATAAAATGGGGTGAAATAAAATACACATGCAACAACTTGCTTGAGCCGTTTCAATCAGCCTACAAAAAGAGCCACAGCACTGAGACCGCGTTGCTGCTTGTAGTAAACGATCTGCTCATGGCGGCTGACCGAGGCCGGGTGTCCATTTTGACGCTGCTGGATTTATCCGCAGCCTTCGACACTATAGACCATAACATTCTTTGTGCACGTCTCCAGTCGGTGTTTGGCTGCACTGGGACGGCTCTGGCTTGGTTCCGTTCATACCTCTCTGACCGCACTCAATCTGTTCTTGTCAATGGCACTCAGTCTTCTTCTTTTCCTCTGAGGTTTGGAGTTCCACAGGGTTCTGTTCTTGGACCTATCCTCTTCACCATGTACACTCAACCTCTCAGCTCAATCATCAAAACTTTCGATCATCTGTACCATTTCTTTGCTGATGACTCTCAAATTCACAACTCCGCTCCTCCAGCTGACATCCCCAGCCTTGCTGGTGATTTGTCGCGCTGCATCAGCTCTGTCGCAGACTGGATGGCAGAAAACAAGCTGAAGATGAATGATGATAAAACTGAAGTCATCGCCATTGGTACCAACAGCAAGCTCCGCCAGCTCTCGACACACTCTCTGCAAGTCAATGATGACTCTATCCCTTTCTCAACTTCTGCTCGGAATCTGGGTGTACATCTAGATGAGAGTCTGTCCATGGAATCTCACATCAACAATCTCTGCAAATCTCTGAATTTCCATCTTCGTCGTATCAGCAAAATCCGCCAATATCTTTCTGTTGATTCTGCCAACAAGCTTGCTGTCTCCTTCATCCTTTCTAGGCTTGACTATTGCAACTCTCTCTTGGCTGGTCTTCCTAACAACAAACTTCAAAAACTTCAGCGCTTTCAGAACCATGCCGCTCGGCTGGTGCTCCAACAATCCCGACGCGCTAGCGCCACTTCCGCTCTGACTGCTCTTCACTGGCTGCCAGTGAAAGCCAGAGTTGACTACAAAGTTGCCTCTATTTGCTATCAGTCTCTTCATGACCAACATTTTCCTGTCTACCTCTCTGAACTTCTCAACCCTTACAAGCCAACCCGCACTCTTCGCTCTCAAGACGCTTCTCTTCTGACAGTTCCTCGCTACTCTCTTGGAACATTTGGCAAAAGAGCTTTTTCCGTC
>JBAHVR010000323.1:245000-343686 GCA_036898135.1 Oncomelania hupensis
TCAAATATACGAACTTTTCACATCTCATCAAATTTTGTCAAGATCAATGTATTCCTTCACAAATGAGAATAAATTGGGTTTGTCACATCATACAATGATCAAATAAATTGTATATATTATCGGAGTTTTTGTTCTCTCATTACTGTAATTATTGAAGACATATAAATAAATAAAATCAAAGCTATAAAGACATAATATTGTTTTTATTTTATTAATGAGGAAAAAAGTAAGTAAAACAAATACAATGAATAATTAAGTAATTATTTCATTAAAAACGCACACTAGTTTTTTTTCTGTAATAATTATTGACGAAAATAATTAATTATTAAAATTTCTTTTTTTTAATAGTAATGGTACGAGAAAACATTTCTGTAACAATCTCTGCAAGGGAAGTAATTATCCATTATACAACAGACGCTACATTAAGGAATTATTTTGTATGCGTAGCTCAAGCAATAAATAAAGAAATAATTGAATAAAGAAATATTGTAAATAAACAAATAAATAAATAAATAAATAAATAAATAAATAAATAAAAACACAGAAATAAAATATTACTTGTACATATGCTGGTGATGGTTTCACTCTTTAAACTTATTGGTGTTTTATCAGAATTTATTATAACCGTATACTTCATTACAAGATTTACTACTTAGTTTTAAACAGTAATGAAATCCAAAATTCTCATGTCAAGACTCAAATTACAACCCCTTATTACCGCAATTAAAGCAAAGTAAACCTGCATGTGAATAAGCCCCAAGAGAGCACAAGGAAGCACAGTCGCAATGCGTTTAAAAAACAACAAACAACATAACATCGTCTTTTTAATTAAAGTGCGCTGTAAGCTAAATTTGTTTCAAACTTTTAGGCTAGGTCGTATGATCATAGAAAAGTTCGTTCATCCACATCTCGTAAATAAGCAAATAGTTTTTTTTCTTTATATTATAATTTTATAAGTAAATATAAGTTACCCCCTTATATTATTATATTATAAGTAAATAGTTACCTTATATTACATTATAAGCAAATAGTTTTGTCTTAACGCGAATTTATAGTAAGCAATATTGAGATAATTAAACTCGACCTTAGACGCACTTTAAATAATGAAAAAAGCGTGTTCAACAAGGGCTATATTTACTTCTGTATTGGTATTTGGCACTTTAACATGTAATATTAATTGACTGATTAACGACAGATAATGCATAACAACGACAACAAAGAGTACGAAGAATAATGTTGGAAATCCAAAACTGGATCAGCGTCATAAGAACTTGTTATAACTTTGTTAATAACTAAATCAGTTATAACGTAATTCGTAATGTACAACGTGTATACATTTATATTTATAGCCTTACAATTACATTTCAACATTTTCTGACATTTCTTCAGGCATTTGACTTAACTTTTCTCTCAGGCTTCTGTAACATCTTAAGTTCTTTTTCTTCAAATATAGGAGTTAGTTTTGTGTTTTGTTTTACATTTTGGTTTAATTCCACATTTTACATTCGCACATCGATTTTTTCTGACATTTACCATAATTATTTGCTAGATCTACTATATTTATCTAACATCTCTGTCCCCCTTTTCTAATCCATCTGGGGATTGTGTTCATGACATCCGAGTCAGCGGTCCGTTCCTTTGGTTTTTTTTCTCCATTTGTTAAATAATTGTTGTTGATGTTGGGGATGAATAGTGTTGTTGTTGTTCTTGTTGTTGTTGTTGTTGTAGTTCAGAAGAAAATTAATGTATTACTTCCTGCCTCGCTGTTTGTACATTTGTAAGTGAATTCTTGGATATCCATTCCTTGTACATTTGTAAGTGAATTTTTGGATATCCATTCCTTGTTGTAAAATGGCAGGACTGCTACTATATTTATTACAGTTACGCACAGTACGCGCTCATTGGAAAGGAAGGGTTAGGACACTTAATGTTCACATAATCACACAAACGTTCTTCCAGTTGCAGGAAGACTCCTCAGCGGCTTGCTCGCCATCAACAATGTTCATGGTTTGGGACTCTGTACAGAGCCAGGAAGCGTGTTTGGGCGAGTTTCAGAGGTCCAGGGGCGGACCCGGGAGTCCGATGACCAAACATAGGAAAGATTAGATCTTGCTTCATTCACTGGGCTGACGGTTCGGGAGCCAGGTCTTGATCGTCGAAGCGCGCTTGAGGATCGCTCTCGGATCTCTGAAGCGGGACCCGCGTTCTCGGAAGGGGCGACCCTAGCCCACTCTGTGAGTGACCGGATATTCTGTAGGTAGGATGGTCGATATCCATTTGATCCAAAAGAACGGCTTGAACTTGGAACACTTCGAAGAGATGTCTCGGAACTATTATCTTCTTCTCCATCAGGCCCACGCCTTTCGCTTCTGTCCCCGCTGCGGTAAGTTCCTCCGCTGTCGCTGGAGGCCTCTGGTGTTGGTTCTGGAGCCAGTTTTCTATTTCTGATAGCTGTGTTGGTTGCGGCGGCGTCAAGATCGGCTCGCCCTCCGAACGAGATGGTTCGGTTTGGCTGTCGCGTTTGGGCTTTGGACCCGCATTCAAGGTCTTGTGTCCATGGATGTCTCTCACTGGGACCATCCCGTTGTCCTTGCAGCGATTGTTCATTTCCCTCTCCTCTGCATCGAACGAACACTTGCTGTCCTCGGCTTCCCATACACTGGAGCTCTGCATGAGTGTGAGGTTGTCGAGTGTTGTAGAGGGTAACCCGATCTCTTCCTTCTCGATCTCCTTCTCTTCTGGGTGACTGCTTGGTTCCTCCCCTGTGGTACTGCTTCTCTCTGTCGTATTTGCCATCGCTGCCGTGTGCTCTTTCATCGCTTCCACCCCATCGCTCTGCTCTTTTGACGTCAGGCTGCTCTCCTGCGTTGTTGCATCGCTCTCTTCCGATGACGTCAGACTGCTCTCCTGTGTTGTTGAATCGCTCTCTTCCGATGACGTCAGACTGCTCTCCTGCTTTGGTGCATCGCTCTCTTCCGATGAGGTCAAGCTGCTCTCCTGCGTTGTCGTATCGCTCTCTTCCGATGACGTTGGATTGCTCTCCTGCGTTGACGCATCGCTCTCTAGCGATGACTTCAGACTGTTCTCCTTCGCGATCGGATCTCCCTCTTTTAAAGACGTCTGACTTTCCTCCTTCACGGTCGTATCTATTTTTCCCGATGACGTCAGGTTTTTCTCCTTTGCGGTCGTTTGTCCCTCCTCTGACGACGTCAGACTGCTCTGATTTGCTGTCGTTTCCCCCTCCTCTGCTGGTATAAGACTGCTCTCCTGGGCTGTCGCACCGCTCTCTTCTGATGACATCAGACTGTTCTTCTTCGCTGTCGTATCTCTCTTTCCTGCTGGTTCCAGACTGCTCTGAATCGCTTCTACATGTCTCTCCCCTGCCGAGATCAGACTGCTCTGATGTGCGGTTGCACTTGCCTCTACTGCTGACGACTGTCTGCCCTCCTGCGTCCTGCTTCGCTCTTCTGATGGGGTCAGAATGCTCTCCTGCACTTCCGGAGACCATCCTCTACCATGGAGCTGTCGCATTCTTGTCTGAGGAAACTGTGGGCTTGAGGCTGGTTCTGGGCGTTGGTCAGTGGTCCAGGGAGGTTGCTGTGAAAGTCCGTCTGGCGGGCTTTTTCGAGGGTCTCCTCTTGCGCCAGTTCCGTCAGCTGGGCTAACAGGTCGCTGACTTTTTCTATAAGAAGGTGCAGCTCTGTCGTCTGCTCTGATTTGACGGTCGTTTGGTTCGCTCTCTCGCCCGACATACGGCTCAGCTTCAACGCTATGTTGCCGAACTTCACTGACAAGCGTTCCAGATGAATGGAGCTTCCCGGATCGTCTGTCCTGTTCGGTGACTCCAGGAAAGACCTCTGCTTTAAAGGGCGATGCTGGTCTGTCCTCGCTCCATCTCTTGTCTGGCAGTCTTCTCCCTGGAAATAAATAATAGAACACTTTAGGAAATTACAGACGTACATCTTTTAAGAAGAGCACCGGCGGAAAAAAAGACGAAAAATGTTGCTAGAATTACATCACTAGTCATTTACAAGAAAATTTCTTCTTTTTTTGTTTCTCTATCATCACAATTTCTCTATTCGTTTATCAGACATTTTCAGAAACCCAAACCCACTTCCCCCAAGGATAAATGGAAGTAAACCAGGGAATGAGTACGTCGGAACTGCAAACAATATTTTCAGTTAGCTTACTTAAAATATTCCTTCGGATGAGAGTATAAACCGAGGTCTATTCAGCGCACGTGTATATTCCATCGCACAGACTTTAAAGATGCTGACGCTCATGTTCTAAACGATTATATTCCATCGCACAGACTTTGAAAATGTTGATGCTCATGTTCTAAACGAGCGAGTGCCAGCAACACAACTGCACCTGGCATGCACTATAGGTTCTATTCCCTTGATCTGCCTGGCGCTGTTCTTGCAGCCGCCGTGCTTTCTCTGAGAAAATTATCTGACTTTTGCCTACACGGTTAATAAATAAAAAACCCAAAATCCAAATTGTACACCAAAAAAAATTATAACGAAAAACAAACAAAACAAATAAATAAATAAATAAATAAATAAATAAATAAATAAATAAATAAATAAATAAAGCTACTAATTAATTAATTCATTCATTTAATTCTTTCAATATATTACCGACCGACTTTGTTGTGAAAATTACTTTTGGGTGCCTGGGCTGGCGTGCATGAACGAACTTAAAAGGCGACTTAGACTTAAGTAGCATGATTAAGGGAAGCGTTAAGTCTAAGTCGGCTTTTAAGTTCGTTCATGCACGCCAGCACTGAATTATTATTATTCAAGGTGAAGAAGACATGGGAGGCAACCCCTACCTTGCCCACGTTCTCCGGTCCGTTGTTGCTTCCCTTGCCTTTCTCTCCCGATCTCGCTTGCACCGAGTCTTGGGGGTTCGTTCTGGGAAACATTGTGTCTGTTTAAGCAGCATGTACGTGTTAATCCATCTACACAACGACACAGACAGACAGGACAGGAACATATGGCAGACAAACATACAAGCAGGTATAAATGTATGTAGACAGATTGGTAGATTGACTGACAGATGGGTAAACAGACAAATAATTATGTGAAGAAAGAAGGAAGAGAAGAAGACAAAATGACAGTCTCAAAACAATAACAACACGATAAACAAACCAAAGGGTTTCAATCAATTAATAAATACGAAAATTAATGAATGGATATGAACCCATGAGGGCTGCTGAGGACCAAGGAAGAGGGAATACACTGGTTAAACGATCATCTGTGGTGCCCCAACGGCTTTTGAGTTATGGGATAAGATAGGATAGGATAGGATAGGATGAACCCATCTGCTACGAGAATCACATACTCTTATGGAAATCTCTTATCACTCCTGAAAATAGTTGTTGTTGTTATTGTTGTTGTTGTTGTTGTTGTTGTTGTTGTTTCCCCGACAGATTTCAACAAAACTTCATTCACATCAGATATTAAATTGTATGCGTTGGCTACTTCACTTTTAACACACTTTCAACAAAATTAAGAAGATTTCCAGCTTTTAAAATTTATAATAAAATTGATGATTTCAAATGGTCAGATTTTTTTTCTTCTAATACTTCATCCCAACTAAAACTAGGCACCCAGAAGGTAAGATTCTTAAACCGCATTGTAATATTAACATCAGAACATTTTTCTTTACTCACAGTTTCTTCAAATTGGAACAGTTTACCACAAACTATAAAACCTACACGGAATTTTAATTGTTTTCAAAACCAGTGGGACGCAATGCCAAATGTTAAAGATGTTTTTTATTGCTTTGACGACGAGTCAAACAAACAGGAAAATTGCATGCAAAGTGTAGAAGAGATAGGACTACTACAACTACTACAACTACTACAACTACTACTACTACTACTACTACTACTACTACTACTACTACTACCACTTGCAGGTCGGAGGAGGGGATGACAGAGAGGTAAATGGAGTAGATAGAGGGGAGAGAGAAGGGGAAAGGTAGGCCAATGAGGCGGGGTGATGGGGGAGGAGTAGGAGGAGTCTAGCATTCCTAGCTCTGTGGCTTTTTACCTGTTATTCAGATCCGTTTTCTCCTTGGCTCTTGCTTCAGCAGCGAAGTCGGCGGCGTACTGGATGAGCGTGGCTCTCTCCGTGTTGTCCGTCACCGTTGGGATCCAGTACTTCTCGCAGCTCTCTCGCGCTTTGCTCAGCTCCCCGGTCAAGAGGGCTTCTTGCAGGAGGAATTTGACTAGAGGGAACTTGTACCGCTCGAAGCCCAGCTCCCCCAGACTCTTCAGGATCCGCGTGATGCGCATGTAGTTGTGCGAGAACGTTACCATGTTCTTGAACCTTTCTTTCCAGTGGTCCGCGCGCGTTACCTCCCCTGTGATGTTATCCACCATCTTTATCCCGTAGAAATTCAGCATCATGAGGTAAGAGTCCAGGAACCTGGATCTGGCCCAACTGTCGATGCGCATGGCGTGCGCTTCGTTAGGGTGCAGGGGTTGGGATTGGGAATTCATGCCACCGGACTCGCTGATAGGGAAGAGCCACTGGATGTAGCCGTGCTTGTATTCCAGCGCGTCATAATCGTACCACCATTTCTTGTGAATCTCGTCGATGTACACGTCGTCCGGAAGGCACGTCAGCTTGTTTTGGTAAAACAACAGGTTGGCATAGGGAACGTATTGTGAGCCGGAGGACCAAGGCGCGCCGATCCACGTGTTCTTATTTTCTGCCATCCCTGCCATTGAAACAAACAGACGAGCTACGTAAACTTTCAAATTGGGGTGATTTGGTAGCGCAGTCGGTTAGAAACCGGTTTCCTATGCCAAAGGTCGCGGGTTCGATTCCCGCATGGGGCGAACGTGTGTGCCTTAGGTACGAGACTATTGAGGTCACTGAGGGGTTTCTCCGGTTACCCCCCTCCCTTCAAAAGTGGTATCGGATGCAGTCAGTCAACAATTCCCAAACAAAAATTTTAAAATAAAAGAACACAACTGTTTTCTTTCCGTGATCTAATAGCGATCTTACTACCTGTACACTGCATGTTTGATTGATAGATGTGGTTGTTGTGCACTTAGAGCCTGAATGGTGATTTAGGGCAAAGCGCTCTCTCTCTCTTTCTCTCTCTCTCTCTCTCTCTCTCTCTCTCTCTCTCTCTCTCTCTCTCTCTCTCTCTCTCTCTCTCTCTCTCTCTCTCTCTCGCTCTGCGTGTCCCTCAGCGTTTTTATGTACATAAATATCATGTAGCGTGTGGTCAGTGTGTCTCCATTAAATTTCGTATGGGTCTGTTTCATAATCTTTTCTTCTTAAAAAAAAAATTAAATAACAATAATAAGCGTTAGTTATTTTATCAGTACATGTTGACCTTGCGGCAGAGGTCATCGTTTGTTTACCTCGGTAATCCGTAACGTATTCCAATGTATTGGTGGTGTTCGTATTTTTTACATCAGATACGAGGTTTGACTGTTCCCCACCATTAAGAATGAACTGAAAGAAATTGATTTTGAAGACATGGTAAGCCTCATTTCTGCCGTGGAAGAGCAGCTAAACCATTTGACCGATTTTGGGCACTGTTTTGATCGTTGGATTTATCGGATGAAAAAGTGCATTAAAATCTGTAGCGAGTATGTTTAACAGCACTGAAGTGGTCCCAAATGATGAGACTTTGTGAGTAATTTTTGTTTTTTTCAAATTGATGAAGCCTTCTTGTATTTATTTTAAAAAGTCTCAAAAGTTATGAACCAACCCTCGTATCTAATGCCACTTCACCGTGATGTTGCAGTCAAGTTTCCTTGTACTGCTTGAGAACAAATTACAGATCTGTAGGCTTATATCTTTTTGTAAATCGTATTTATATAGTTGTTTTATCAGCTTAAGAGCTGCTCAAGGCGCTGGTCGATAAACAGTCGAACTCAAGCCGCCCTGAGACGCCCACACTTGCCGCCTTTGGGAGCATAGTCGGACGCCCAGATGCCTGAGCACAATCTTGAGTGTCTGGGGATGGGGAGAAGAGACCTAGTGGTTACTGGGTGTATTTGTGTAGCTGCCTCTCACCCGTCTAGGGCATGAGCGTCAGGATCTTTAAAGTCCGTGCGATGGGTGCGCGCGTGCACAGATTAGACCTCGGTTTATACTCTCATAATTATGTTCATGTGAAATGACAGAGCTGCGCACATTTGGTATTTTCATCTGTATCTGCATGTTTATCATTATCTTTATCGGTATCTTTAACTGTACCTGTAACCTAACACTCGTCGGCGGGGAAATAGCAGGCCTACTATGGTTGAGTTATGTCAGTGTTAGGATTGGGATTTCCGTAAGTGCTGCAATGTTTATTTTTTAACTATTATTCTGTAATTCGTGCTAATTGTGAAAGTTCTGCACACTTTAAAATCCAGTACATAAATTTGGCGTTGGTTTGCGTGTCTTCAGGCCTAAATGTCTGCCTGTCTTCAGGCCTAAATGTCTACCTGTCTTCAGGCATAAATGTCTGCCTGTCTTCAGGCCTAAATGTCTACATGTCTTCAGGCCTAAATGTCTACCTGTCTTCAGGCCTAAATGTCTGCCTGTCATCAGGCCTAAATGTCTACCTGTCTTCAGGCCTAAATGTCTACCTGTCTTCAGGCCTAAATGTCTACCTGTCTTCAGGCCTAAATGTCCACCTGTCTTCAGGCCTAAATGTCTGCCTGTCTTCAGGCCTGACTGTCTACCTGTCTTCAGGCCTAAATGTCTACCTGTCATCAGGTCTAAATGTCTACCTGTCTTCAGGCCTAAATGTCTGCCTGTCTTCAGGCCTAAATGTCTACCTGCATTCAGGCCTAAATGTCTGCATCACTCATCCCACACACTCTCTGGCATATAATTATAATCTCCCTACAAACATATTACAAACAATTGATGTAAGTTTCATAAATTATTATTAAAATTAAAGAACACATTTTTGGTAAAATATTCATAATGCTTTCGTGCGCGATTATTAGAATAATGATGTTGATGGGGATGATGATGATGATATTGATGATGACAAAATTGATGATGATGATGATGATGATGATGATGATGATGATGATGATGATGATGATGATGATGATGATGATGATGATGATGATAATGATGATGATGATGATGATGATGATGATGATGATGATGATGATGATGATGATGATGATGATGATGATGATGATGATGATGGCAAGGACTGAATGTTGAACCAATAATATTACCTTCACCGCTGCTCGGTCGATCATGGTCATTGTTTGACGGATCAGCCCAATATGAAGCCATTATGAAGTCGTATCTGTTGTTGTTGTTGTTGCTGTTGCTGTAGTAACAGTTATTGTTGATGGTGATGGTATTAACCTCACATCAGCAATGTGTCGAAGTAGGCCTACTGACACAGAATATAGGTTGACAGCCATTTTTAAAATGTAGTTTTAATATATTTAATCGTTTTTATATAGCGCTACTACTACTACTACTACTAGTACTACTACTACTACTACTACTACTACTACTACTACTACTACTACTACTACTACTACTACTACTACAACTAGGTAGTAGATCTACTACTATTACTACTACTATTACTACTACTGTTACTACTACAACAACTACTAAGTTTACTCCTCCTCCTCCTCCTACTACTTCTACTACTACTACAACTACTATTACTAAACTTACTATTACTACTTCTACTACTACTACTACTACTACTACTACTACTACTACTACTACTACTATTACTACTACCATTAAGCATACTACTACAACTACTACTACTACTACTATTACTACTACTACTACTACTACTACTACTACTACTACTACTAAGCTTACTACTACTACTACTACTTTTATTATCACTACTACTACTATTACTACTACTATTACTACTACTATTAAGCTTACTACTACTACTACTATTAATACTACTATTATTACTACTAAGCTTACTACTACTACTACTACTACTACTACTAAGCTTACTACTAATACTACGTCCAATCGCCGTAGCTCAAGAGGTAGAGCGTTCACCCAGCACACCGATGACCCAGGTTCGAATCCCGTAACGGGACAGATAAAAGTGGCCATATTTCACTGTCCATTTTAGCAGTATGATTGCTCGGGTGGTTAAGTGTTGATTTAGGTCCCTACCCCTTGTTCCCTGGGATGGTTATCCCCGTGTGTCATACGGGTGTCGACGTTAAACCTCAATGTTCATTCATTCACAACACACACAAAAATTACACTCCTAACCAAAATGACGTAGATAAACCCCACCATAGAATAAGCTCACCAGACGACAGCAAATATTACGCAAGAATTGATTACACACGGACTGTCGCTATATATGACAATAGCATATCCTCAATAAGCTTGTAAACAACTCGAAGCAATAGCTATATTAAAAACCTATCTGCACTGAAAACCATCCTTAACGCAACTTTCGGTTGAGTTTCAAATACAGCCTGTGATGCATAACGTCCCGTCTTGTGACTGCTTCAACATAGACAACGGGAATGCCCGCAATAACTAATGTCGTCTAATGATTACTTGTCAGTCTGTGTATGTATGTATAGGAACGGAAGAGGCCATTATAGGCTTGTATAAATATACTATGTAAGAATAAGATCTACGGTAAAGGTTTGTACATTTATGCTATTGTAGGTCAGCAATATCGGAAGCTCCCGTACACAATGGTACATGTAGACAGATAATTATTTTTGTGTGTGTAGCGCACATTTGAATCAATTCGTGTTTGAATCGAATTGCAAGTCAAACATACTATTCTTACTGGGGTGGAATAATAATACAACATATTATTGATAATATATAATGCAATACAATGTAAAACAATGCAATACAATATGCTATCATACAACATATTATAATGCAATATAATATAATACAATGCAACGTAATGCAATTATAAAACAACTTGATGGCGTGGTCCTAATTCGGCTCTTAGCAGTTCGCTGGACCCTATAAACATTGATTATTTAAACTAATCTAATCTATAACTTGATGGTGCTTAACAACAACAATAACAACAACAACAACGACGACGACAAAAATAATAATAATAATAATAATAATAATAATAATAATAATAATAATAATAATAATAATAATAACAATAACAATAATAATAATATCAACGGCAAAAAAATCATAAAGGTATAATTATACAGTGCTTTCTTCTCAAGGTGGCTCAGTTCAGAGGGCTATAGTATGTGATCTTAATAAACAAATTATCCTTATCCGGAATCACCTTGACAAGAACAGGAAAAGTCTACACATTTTCTACACTACGGCAGAGAAACCCGATGACGGGTTTTCCTGGGATCTGTATTACATAGCCTCTCACTTTTTTTGAGTTTAGCTATTGTCAACTAATTCTTCTTCTTCGTCTTCTTCAACTTCTTCTTCTTCTTCTTCTTCTTCTTCATTTCTGCCTTAATCTTCTTCTTCTTGTTCTGCTAATTGTTTTTCTTGATTTCTTAGCAGACGTCATTTTAAAACACTGCTGTCACTGCTGCTACCACTACTATTCTCCATTTTCATTTCTGCCTTAATCTTCTTCTTCTTCTTCTGCTAATTGTTTTTCTTGATTTCTTAGCAGACGTCATTTTAAAACACTGCTGTCACTGCTGCTAGCACTACTATTCTCCATTTTATTGCTGCGTTAATTTCTTTTTAAACATTATTATTATTATTATTATTATTATTATTATTATTATTATTATTATTATTATTATTACTATTATTATTATTATTATTATTATTATTATTATTATTATTATTATTATTATTATTAATATTATTATTATTATTATTATTATTATTATTATTAATGTTATTATTATTATTATTATTATTATTATTATTATTATTATTATTATTATTATTATTATTAGTCATACTACTAATATTATTGCTGCTGCTACTACTCCTTTACAATCACTACTACTACTGCTGCTTCCTCCTCTTCATCATATCCTTACTACTACTACTACTGCTGCTGCTGCTGCTGCTGCTGTTACTTCTATTATTACTACTACTACTACTGCTTCTACTACTCCTACTGTAGAAAAGGAGACGAGTGCTGAAGACCAAAGGAGATCAACCACAGCACAGTGGAAAAGGTAGTGACCCGGTGTGGGTGTGAATAACGCAACACTAATACATACAACTTTACAAGACGTGTACACATAGTTACCTCCACACCACCCCAAAAACGCCATTATTTAAAATATATAAAATTTAAAAAAACAAACTCTGATGCTCTGATAATAAAAACTCATGGAAAATAAATAAACACAAAAACTATGACTAATTATAGATCTCCCTCCCCAACCTAGCCCCCCCAAAACGATGTTTATTTTTTTATGAGAATATAAATAAATAAATAAATAAATAAATAAATAAATAAATAAATAAATAAATAAAATGAATCACCTATAGAACATTTCGTCCGAAACAAAACTTAGCCTATTTGTCATGTTCAAACCTTACCTGGCTGTCGACCAACACAGTAATCCAACTGCGTCAAGGATTCCTCAGAAAAAAAAAAAAAACACAAACAAACAACCCAGTAGACTAGAAGACCGTCATCTGGCGGTCTACAATAACCCTAACGTAGGCCTAATCCACACACACACACACAAACACACCATGTATGTATGTCTACTCAACACGTCTGCAAAGTATCAAAGTCATTTCTCAGAAACGGCTGCCCGAAGGCCTAGAGATAGCAGGCTTACGTAAGGTAGCAGCTAAGAGCCGAATCGAGCGAAGCTTTGCGTCCTATTTTAAAATGTTGATAATCCTTTCCTGTCCTGTCCTATCCCATAACTCGAATGTCGATGGGGCATCACAGATGATCGTTTAACCAGTGCACTCCATCTTTCTCTCTCCTCAGCAACCCTCATGGCTTCGCTCAGTGCTAGTGTGAAGCCAGTCCATTCTCGAATATTGTCATCCCATTTCTTTTTCTGTCTCCCTCTTCTTGTGCCTCCTTGCACAGTGCCTTCCAGGATGGTCTTTGCAAGACATGGTGCTCTGGTGATGTGGCCATACAATCGGAGGTTCTGTTTCTTCAACAGTGTGAGCAGGTCTTCATATTGTCCAATGGCTTATGTGACGGTCTATCAGACTTTGTCGTTGGTGATGTGCTGGGTATAGGAAATGTCCAGAAGTCTTTTGTAGCACATCATCTCCATGCTTTGTATTCTTCGTTGTAGACCTGCTGTGAGGGTCCATGTTTCGCAAGCGTATAGAAATGACAAGGGAGCGCAGCAACAGTGTCTTGGAGTGTTGACTAATGGTCCTGTCTTTTCAAATGGGCTTCAACCTTGTCAGGAAAGCAGCTGTTTGTTTTATCATGGAGAGAACTTCCCGTCGGGACCCGTTGTCCGATGCAATGGCTTCTAAATATTTGAAGCGCTGCACCGTATGAGGGATTAACTTTGGACTTTGATGTCCATGTTGATGGCATTGGTGTTGTTGGTAATCGTTTTGGTCTTTTCTGCACTTATTTCCATTCGAAAGGCTCTGGATGTGGTGTCAAGCCTCTGTAGCAGCTGTTCCAGTTCTTGTCCCTCTCCAACCAATCCATCAATGTCATCCGCAAAACGGAGGTTGGAGATTGCTCTACACCCTATGCTGACTGTGCCTTCGTGATCTGCAAGAGCATCTGACATGATGCGCTCCATAAAGATGTTGAAGAGTGTTGGAGAGAGTGGGCATCCTTGACGCTCGCCGATTGTTGTTCTGAACCACATATCGATGGCGTTGTTGTGGAGGATGGCACTGGTAGCCTTATCATACAGGCTTTCGATGACTTCAGTAATGTTAGGACTGATGATGTACACTCTCATGGTTGCCCAATGAGCTGCATGCCAGATTCGGCCAAACGCTTTATTGAAATCTACAAACGCACGAGTATTGGTACACAATTAAAAAGAGCCACGTTACCCCTTAAGGCTAAAAATAACCAGACCAGGTGTGGTCTCCCACCATATCCGGTCGAGGGGAGGCAACCGGCGAGGTCGATATCATTCCGTAGCTCAAGTGGTAGAGCGTTCGCCTGGCACGCCAATGACCCAGGTTTGAATCCCGTGGTAAACTAAATAAAGAGTGGCCATTTTTCACTGTCTATCTTTAGCAGTATGATTGCTCTGGTGGTTCAGTGTTGATTTAGCGTTAATTTTGGACCCCACCCCTTGTTCCCTGGGATGGTTATCCCCGTCTGCCATGATTCCAATGGTGGGTGTAGACGTTAAACTTCAATGTTCCTTCTTAAAAAAGGAAGGTTATCGGCCAGAGTCGCTGCAACACCCACCCCCGCCACCACCCCTCCCCACCCAGCACTAAGCGCCGAGTTACAAGTAGGTACGCCTTGTATAATTAATTAGTAGTTCCAGAAGGATAAGCTGGAGAACTTTTGTTTTGTATTTTAGTTTTAAATTTTGTCATCAGTTTTTTTTTCTTCTAGATAATGGGTTGATTATTATTGGTAGTTACAGTTATTTAAAGGTGTTGATTGTTTTCAATGTCTAAATCACTTAGTTGAATAATAGACAATAAATGTTGAATGAATGAAAATGAGGAACACATACACACATACACCGCCTCGGCGCAGAATCTGACGAGGATCTACGATGAACAGCCTCTTTAACGTTGACGCGTGTAAACAATCCGCAAAACAAAAACACACAAAAAAATGACTGTTGAAGATTTACAGATTTCTTTTTCCACACTGTACCATAACGTCGACGGTATCAGTCATCGTCGTTGAGCCCTGTTTCACAGCCAAGGTGAAGGTTTCCCATGACAGGTTGTGGGCGCTCGTTATAACGTACACACTTAAAATAAACGAGTGTTTCAGCATGCCTTACTTCCTTGTACTATGGTAACTGACTGGCCTAATTATAGACTCTACCTCAGGGCAAGCGCGTTTGCTAGTTGTAGTCAGGGCTCGTTACATGTTCAATTTGTCTTTCATTAAAGAGCGTCTGAGGTCAAGATCACAATGGCGTACGCACACACGCACACAATTTTTAAAATAAAAAAAAAGAAAGAAGAAAGAAAAGGTTTCCTTTGGTGGCGCAGTGGGTTAGTCATCGGTTTCCTATGACAACGGTCGCGGGTTCGAACCCCGCAAGGGGACGAACGGACGTGACTTAGGTCCTATCCTATCCTAGCCTGACTAGACCCAATACAATGTCAGCAGACTTCCTGCAGCTGCTGCTTCTTTACGTCTTGGAACTCGGCCTTTTGTGTCGTTTGAAGGCGTAATGACTGCATAGTAGGGAATTCGCGTAGTGACGTTATAATTATTCCAGTAATACAGGGACGGAATCATTTGTTGAAGGTATTTATTTAAAGCTGCGAACATAATTATGTGAGAGCTTCCATACCATTAATGTGGTGTTATGAACTCTTTTTGTGACGATGATGATGATGATGATGATGATGATGATGATGATGATGATGATGATGATGATGATGATGATAATAATAATAATAATAATAATAATAATAATAATAATGAATGCTATATATATATATATATATATATATATATATATATATATATATATATATATATATATATATATATATATTATATATATATATATATATATATATATATATATATATACGCATTTCCCTAAATCATCAGTCATACTCACACTCACACACACACACTCTCGCACACCCACACCCACACACAGACACACACGGGGTCTAAAGGCAGGGAAATCGCTATTTAAAGACGGGCAGGAAATCGAATTTGATCGTGAAGTTTTAAATTGGCCGCATCCAATACCATTGTTAAAGAGAGGAAAGAAACCACAGTACCCGAATAAAACCCCCCGGTGCCCTGAATAGTCTGGTATCACAGTCACCTAAGTTCCGCCATAGGAAATCGGCGATTAACGTACTGCGCCATCCATCTATCTAGTGTACAAGTGTGGAATATGACTTCACAAACACTTTAACCTTCGTGCAATATGGCATTAAAAAAGCCCCGACGCGACATTTTGGCGAAGTGAGTTTAATTTAAAAGTCACGTTGTTATTAAATACAACATTACAATAATAAAAGGGATTTTCCTTACTCAACCCAATCGTTAAGGTTCGAATTTTCCATTTCTGTTCTGACAGGGAGTGACTTCTCTATTCAACCGTTCAGCAATACGCTCTACGTTCCATTAGATGAAATCTTTTGTACAGATAACAGATAACAGATAACAGAACTTTATTTCGCCAGGTGACAAGCACGAGGAATACACTTTGATGTTGGCACACATATTTATACAAAACACAATAACAAAGCCAACCACACCTACGCGCAACCATCCACTTGCTGACACACTCATACAAGACTAGGAATAATACTGACTGGAATATAGTAGAAACAGAATGATCAAATCAAATATAGAATAATACACACACATCCACACACACGTGCGCGCTTTTCTCCGTTATCTCTCGCTCTCTCAATTCTCTTCTCTTATCTTACACACTCTACATACATCTATAAATTCTCTCTCTATCACTTCCTCTAGTAGCGCTAGCAAGGTGGCTGGCAGTTGCTATTAATAAGCACGAACACTACGGGATTTATTGATTTTAAAAAATAATTGTGTTTACGAAAGATTTATTGTTGTTGTACACACTTTTTTTTCCAGTGGGGCAGCATTCATTGTGAATGTTATACGGGTTTTTGGCGAGGGCGAGTTGCGAAAGCGGGTTCCTTTGTAACCTTGCTCTCCTATTCACAACTTTCCGGCACCTCTCATTAAAACACGTGGGTATCGCCATTATAAATCAAAACGAGGTTAGAGTGAAACCAAGTTCCGGTCCTGCTTGTTTTGCTTTTCTCAAAGCTTGATGCGTGACTTTTAAATATGGCAAATTGCCGAAAACGACGATTGATAGAGCCAGAAAATTTATGCATAAACATGAATGGCTTTCACTTAAAATAAAAAAAAACACATGTACAGACAATTGAAAAAAAAATTGTCCAAAAAAAAAACTATTTAAAAAAATTAAATCAGTCTCAAAAACGATCTTTTTTGTTTTTGTGTTTGTTTTGTTTTGCAATCCAAGAAAACCTATGGCACGACACCATGGGACAAAGATCTCTAAATGTTTCATCATGTTCTGCCATAATTTTTTCATGCATTGGAGAAAGAACCACGCTTTCTCATGTGATTCGACATATTCGACATAGCGAGCGTTGTGGCCAAGTGGGCTAAGGCGGGACTAACTTGCCTTGTCCACAAGCCAGAAACCAATGGTGCCTGACAGGTGTGGGTTCGAACCAGCACCTGGGCGTTATGTTTCTCCGAATATTATTTACTTTCGACTCGGGCAACGTCTCGGGGGTTTTCTCCGGGTACTCCGGTTTGCTCCCTCAGCAAAAATTTAAAAAAAATCACAAATAATGTTAGGTAGGTAGGGTTTGGGCGCGCCACTGGCTGCGACTACGCCTCAGAGTTTCCCGATAAAAAAGGATAATAAAGTGCAGCCCCCCCAAAAAAAATTCTTGAATATTTGGAAATTACTCACTCAAAACACTCGGATAAACAATACGCGGAGAAAGAAACCGGAAGTATGTTTCACGGTAACGGAACGAGTTACCCCTCTTACATGAGGGGATTCCCGTTGGTGCATAGGATAGCAGAAAAGTGTGAATGTATAGGTCGTAGCGGAAGGCAAACAGAAGATTGCACTGTTCGGTGTCTAGTCCTGGGAATGTGATTGAGTCAGGCCAGATCGAGCGGTCATCAGGCCTACTGCTTTCAAGTAGGCCTACCGCAGCATAACAAACACTATGAAAGAATTATCGTTCTTCTTTAAATTTAAACTGGTAAGCTTTAACTTTAAAATAATGAAACATTTACAGTGATAGAGATGTGCTATCTGCCCTCATCTAGTCCTTTTATTTCTAATTTAATGTAACATCTATTAACACCTGTGATATTAGACGGCCTACATTATAAAAATAATTAACATAACATTAAAATAAATAAAGTCCAATGAATTAATGAATGAATGAATGAAAAGGTATTAGGCGCTTAAAGGTTTCCACTCAAAAAGCAAGATCTAAGCACTAGGGTACAAGATTTAAAACAAAAAAAAGAATATTTTATAAAGGTGATCGAAGATTACAAGTCACGCAAGCAAATTCTCCCTTCCTTTTTCTTATTCCCTCACTTACACATAGGCCTACGCACACGCAGTACACGCCTCTCTTTCTCAACGTGTTCAACTATCCTGTTCACTAATACATCTACTATTCTCCATCAAAGGAATACAATAGGAGGTGCATGAGGGGGTCGCTGCATCAAAATGAACAAAAGTAAATACAACAGTATAATCATCTAACACAAACTTCTAGTTACATTACATTACATGATTATTGCTTTAGGTCCAGCGGACTCTTCCGAGCCAAATCAGGACCGGACAACCCCTGATATACTATACTCTAATTTATCGAACCCCCGTTTACAAAAACAAAATAGAATACAAACATCATTATAAATCATCAACAAAACACATACATATAAAATGCCTACATTGTTAAATAATGACATCATAGGAAGCCCCAGTGACCACCTGGCAGAAAGCGTCCAATATTCCCAAGCTGATCCAACAGACCTCACACACAAATAAGGAGTCTTGTCCCGGAAGAGTTTTCAAGAACAAAAGGTAGGTGACTGGTCTAGCGAAGAAGAAGATAGTATAGCAGATTGATAGAACAGAACAGGAATGAGAAAGAATAAATGAGAAAGACAGCGACAGTGGGAATTTAAAGCACTAAATTTCCAGAAAATTGGGATACTATTTATACTGAACCCCCCCCCCCTTCCACCCCAACGGGGGAAAAAACTTCTAGTTACTGCTTATTTATAATATATATAATATATATCATGAGAAAAAAACCTTGTGTTCCGATCATCGCAAAAGTTTTTTTTTGTTGCTTTTTTTTTTTATTAAATAAACAATAGTCATTAAAAACTATACATACTCTGATAGCCACTATGTATCTATAATTATACCGCTGCTATACATGTAATGTGTTGTGTTGTTGTTGCTCGCTTTCCGTATTGTTGATTATTGTTGTTGTAGCTGATGATGATAAGATTGTTGATGATGATGATAATAAGATTGTTGATGATGATGATGATAATAATATTGTTGATGATGATGACAATAATATTGTTGATGATGATTATAATTATATTATTGTTGATGATGATAATGATATTATTGATGATGATGATAATGATATTGTTGATGATGATTTTGTTGTTTTGATATTATTGTAAACCTCAGGCGTTTTTTTTATCTGCAAAAATAAAAACTACATTAAAATTTAAAAAAATATGCATATGCTAAAATACATTGCCCTATGTAATTAAATACGTAGATGCCTGGAAGTTATTTAAAACCCTTATACAGTTTGCTTGAATTGCTTCTCTGTAGAGGTAAAAGAGGTGAAAAAACACGTGTGTGTCATGGAATTTTGTTTAACCAGAAAATTTTATAGTAGTGTAGAGTAGTGTAGCTTAGCGTGGCGTATGGTAGTTTCGCGTAGTGTTTTAAACTAGGGAGTACGCGTTTAGACTGTAGTCTGATACTCACTTGAACCCACAATGTAATAGTCAACGCAAAGTTGTGTTAACCTGTCTGTGTTTCTTCGTTGCCAAGCTACAGCTGGGCGTGTATGCTCTCTGCCCGATATTCACGTAAGGGTAGCTAGCTTTTAGCGTCGCAGTACATTATATACTATGAAGACAGCGTTATAAGTTACTGACTTGCTCATGAGAAGAGAGAGGCAAGACAGAACTCCACGGTTTTTGATACGTAACTGTTTTCGATTTAGCTCAGCAAAGTAAAACGCACTATTGATACTAGTGCTTCCTATCGTCGGATAGCTTCAAAATCATAGTTGTTCCATTTTCAAGTTCATAATGGCGGAGGTTGACAACATTCATGTAAGTGGTGAGGAAAGTGAAGCCAGAAGCGAAAAACCAGAAGAACCGATGCCGCTTTCAGAACCAGAAGAACCGGCGTGGTTTTCAAAGCCCGATGAAACAACGGATATAGTTTTTGTCGTGGAAGAAAAACATATTCATTTCAACAAAACGCTCCTGTCAATGAGTTCGCCGGTGTTCAAGAGAATGTTGTTTGGAGATTTCGCGGAGAAAAACGCCAAAGAGATCCCGCTACCTGGCAAAAAGTATAGTGACGTTGTCGCCTTCTTCAAACAGATTCACCCTGCCTATGTTCTCCAGGTCACAGGTACGTGAAATGTCTTCTACGCTGACAATACTTCCGCTGTTAGTTGAATTCTTGATTGAAACAGGAGAGATAAAAATAATACAAGGATGGCAACTAGCTCTGATTTACTCAACTTTATATGGTCAGTGCAGATCGTGCAGATTATCATAGCAACACGAAAAATACCGATACGGTTACAAAATAAGCAGGTTGTGACATTTTAAGTAAAACCCGTGGGGATTTTGTTTGTTTTGTTTTGTTGTCGTTGTTGTTGTTTTGTTGCTGTTGTTTTTCCCCGAAGAAATTACCAAAGCTTTTTGTTACAGTTAGGCTATTAGAGAGCTTTAGTATGACCATCGAAACTGGGTTCACAGTGATCCCTTTTGTTTCCGGTTATGCAATCGCGAAATCCTTGCGAACTTCTTCTTGCCCGCAGTTCTGAAGCGGCAGCGCCTTTTGTTGCAGACGAAGTTTTGTTCGTCCTTAACCAGGGGAGGTAAATGCCATCATAACTCTCTAATTTGAGAAGGATGTTTTCGTCGAAAACACTCGAGTCTTTAGTTTGGTCCATCACCGGTTAATAAAACAGACACTGTTAACAACGAAAGTTTAGTTGAAGTTTAGGATAGGGCATTGGTAAGTTTGTCTTCTCCTTTTCTTTAAACACAAATTAGAGAGCTTCTATGGCCCCAACTTGTGTCATTGCCTACTAACTAGCCCAATTAGGCTTACGAACCTAGTAGTTTAGGGCTCATCCAAACCAAGGGCTGTTCGTGCACATTCATAAGAATTAACCAGAAAAGTGATTTCACACCTTTACCCTGCCCTTAGGAAACGCTTAAACCTAGACATCATGCAAAACTTATGTTGACAATCTAAATCGGAACTACAAACTCCTCCGCCATTTTACATCTGAAAGCAAAAAGCAGCCAACCCTTTTTTAAGAGCAAAATACGCCTATTTTAATGATTCAACAAAAACAACAAATGGTGAGAGAATACAG
The DNA here is from genome assembly GCA_036898135.1 of Oncomelania hupensis. NCBI lineage: Eukaryota > Metazoa > Mollusca > Gastropoda > Littorinimorpha > Pomatiopsidae > Oncomelania > Oncomelania hupensis. The sequence goes on from JBAHVR010000323.1 coordinate 266,300, forward strand.
TCAAAGCATTTGTTCCAGCTTACTGTTACATCAGCTGACCCGATTTATGCAAAAAAAATTGCGAGAAACTTACATGGGAACCACAATTCTTCAAAATGATGAAAATTCCGTGCTTTCACTCAGCGAAGTTTTCTGCGTAATGCAAGTGAGGAGGGCGTGACCTTCCGAAAAGCGCAAAGGAAATGACGTAGATAGGGGGGGGGGAGGGTGGGAGCGGGGAGAGGGAGGAGGGGAGGGAGCAGGGGTGGAGGCTACGATACGAACTAAGCTTCTGTGCTTCCTAAAGCTCTCTATTCTTTTGCATTTTGCTAAGGGTTGATAAACGTTTCCATTCATCTTAAAAATCATCTGTAATCTTTGTGTTATATATAACTAGACTAGAACGTAGAAGTATATAATAGAAGCATTCAAAATGACTCTTACATAGGTGTTAGCATAAACACACCATGACACAAGGAAGTTGTTTTTGCATGCAAGTAAATACTAGTTATTACAAGTAACATCTGACTCAGTATTGATCTCAGTATATCAACATAATATATGTAAGACAAGAGTGAGGGGAGGAGGGGGAGGGGAGTAAATGTACATTAAATAACAATTTATTTAATATAAATTGGTTTTTTTCTCGACATTGTTATTAGGCAATAGAAACCAACAAGGAAAACACAATATGAATTATAATCCAAATCACTGCCAAATCGATTTTTTTTTTCTAGGAAAAACATTAAATTTACCTATCCACGTGTGTGTCTGTGCAAGAACACTTTGTTGCTGCTTTCAGATAACACGTTACTGGGTCTGCTGGAGCTGTCCAGGGAATACCAGGTGGAGTCCGTGTGGAGCAAGTGTCAACGGTACCTGAAATACATGACAACTAAAGCGGAACGTGATGCTCATTTGGGAATTGGTTGGTATTAATAATGTTATCATGTCCACTGCAAACGAATCTTCCTGTGAGTTGTTATTGGGACGATAAAGTATTCTATAATATGCATTCTGTATTTGGTATATGTTTATAAAATCTATCAATGAATGACTAAACCATGATATCCACGTTAAAAGAATACATAGCATGGAGATGAGTAGTAAAGGATACAGCCTATGGGCAACCGTGCACATGCACCTAAAAAGTGGGTCACGTGACAGGGGGATGACGTCATGGGTGCACATGTACTCTTAGGTGCGGAGGCCCCGGCCGGACGGTGTCAGGGTGTGATGACGCAATCATGACATAACAGAGGGGTGATGGTCCTGTGCCCCTGTCAAAAGTGAGGGATGACGTATGGTCCCGGGGGGATATAATTTTGTTGATAGTGCTGATGTAGGATTGTATGTGGTTTATATGGAGACCAAGCACCCAAAGACAGGAAGTGCGCATCTCGGTGAATATAGAATGACTCAGTGGTCTGAGCGTTAGACCAAGCATCCAAAAGACAGCAAGTGCGCATCTCGGCGATAGTGAATGGATATGACTGAGTGGTATGTGCGTTAGATCAAGCACCCAAAGACAGCAAGTGCGCGTCTTGGTGATAGTGTATGGATATGAGGAGTATACTTTAATTATATTATAAATATTTATTTTGAAAAACTTTTTTATTTGAAAAAAAAAATGGTATGGCTGAGGTTTGAACCCACGCGGATATGCATCTATTGAATCTTAAGTCTTAACCACTCGACCACTGTACCTTAAATCTGAATGGCGATTTTGTGTAATGAGTACTTTATGAATGGATGCATGACGCGTTTGGAGGTAGATGAAAAGGCGACGCCAATATTATTTTTGGAGAGGGGGCGTCTTAGAAAAGCTGATTAGGATACTAACCAAGGGTGAACGGAAATGAGTGAAGGTATTTGACAAACAAATGAGGTACGTCTGGACAAGGGTCTCTAGAGACGATGATGTTAGTAAAAGCGTGTTTGACACTGTTTAGACAAGACAGAGAGATGCTGGACTAAAGACGCGTGATGTCGAGCGCGAAAATGGCAAACAGATGCTTACATACACATACGCAATGTGGGGTTAATTGTATCTTGTGGGCAAGCGCTATCGGATTGTAGGTTAGAAAAAGGGAGGACTGTTATATTGTCCATAGGAGCTCGGCGCGAGTAAGATAGTTTAATTATAGATAGTTAATTAAGACTTGTAGACGGAATGAACAGATTTTCACAGCCCCTTCAGTGGCTATAGTTTAAAAGACCGGCATCCTTGTAAAGACTTCATTCAAAAAGATCAGCCTTACAGCAAAGATGAGAGTACTACTCGTATTGTGGATTTCGTGCTCTGAAAATCCCGTGATAAGATGGGAATCACTCAATGTGGATACGACCAGAGTGCGTGATGCACTGAGATGGTTTATTACTGAGTAAGTACAACATTTTTTTTTGAATTGATTTTATTGTATAGTGATGAAAAAAAAATGAAAGGATAGTAAAATATAAAGATTTAATTTATTTAATTTTATTTTATTTAATTTTATTTATTTTGTTTTATGAAAAAAAGGCCATGTTATTATATACTGAATGAATAATTTATTTTTATTTATTTTTTTTATCTTTTTAATTTTTTTTTTAAATAGAAACCCGTCATATAACATTCACGAGGTGGATGTACACCTATTGCCTGAGCTGGGAGATGATGGACACCAACAAGACGAGAGACCCACAGCCCCCGCAGCATAAAGATGCTACAAGTAGGTAGAAAAAAAATTTTTTAAATAAAAGACCAACAACAACGAAAAAAAAGAAAAAGAAAAAGTAAAAAACGACAACACCAGAAATAAGCTATAAAATAGTTTATTAATGAACAACATCTTTTAAAATTAAAAATAATAATACCAATGCATTATTGTTTTTTGTTTCAGATGCCGCGCGCGCTCACATAGCAATGTTAAGCATGAAAAATAAAAAGTAAGTAAATGAATATTTTATACCAATTTTAACTATATACACATTGATAATACATTTTTATGATAAAAATGCTTTTATTATACATTAACATTTTATTATGACAAGATATATATACATTGTTATACAATTTTATAATAAAAATGTTTTTTGTTTTGTTTTGTTACAGGTAAAAAACAAGCAAACAATAAACCAACTTTGTACTATGTAATGTATACTTTTTATCACTCTCTCTCTTTTTTTTTCTCGCTCTCTTTTCTCTCTCTCTCTTTCTCTCTCTCTTTATCTCTCTTTATCTCTCTGTCTTTTTTTTCTCGCTCTCTTTCTCTCTCTCTCTCTCTCTCTCTCTCTCTCTCTCTTTATCTGTCTTTTTTTTTCTTGCTCTCTTTATCTCTCTCTCTCTCTCTCTCTCTCTCTCTCTCTCGCTCTCGCTCTCAGCGCCCATGGTGGCCTGGCTATTTCGAGTCTATCCTGTTTCTTCTCTCCCCTCTCGCTCTAACTCTCTCACTCTCTCTCGCTCTCTCTCTTTCTCTCCCAGTTAGTTTTAAGCAAATGTGTAATGATAATTGGGGTGAAAACATCAACCAACTCTTGTTTTAAACATGTAGACAAAATCTTATGAGTAAAATTTATTATAGATTCTTGTTGCGTATACATACAACACGAATGCTGGCGCTGCGATGGATGGTTAATCATACATCCATGACATTTAGACAAAGCATATTCATCAACTTTTTGACGTATTTTATCACAAAAAGTTTTGACAGCATCACTATCCATATTGATAATGAAATAAATAAAAATGTATTATACCAACCACACACACTTAAATATATACACAATATACACAATATACACAATATGAAAATGTCACTTTTTTACATAAATCGAAAAATGTCACTGTTGTTTAGTTGTATTCAGACAACTTTTGGAACGGATATTGGCTATCCAACGGCAATCTCTTGGATGTCGAGGGCGAATACATAGGCTTTTGAAGAGCAGAGTTCATTAGCTGATGCTGTTGATTATTAAGCACAGTGGTAGTTTTTGTTGTTTCCTTCTCATGAATTATATTTAAGAGTTCAGATGTGTGAATCAACAATTCGTCGAAAGCAGCAGGCGTCAAAGTGATTCCACGTCTAGTTGGATAAAGAGGTAAGTCTGAAGTTTTTTCTTCTTTTTCGTCTTGTTTTGAAGAGGATTCAGTTTTGAGTCCAGGCACAAAAGCACGTATATGAATAAACACCTGTTCATTAAACGTAGTAACACAAGCAAAGAGACTAGTTCCCAAAGGAAATAATTTTTCACCACTAACAGATCTTTGAATAGCTGAAGACATGGTAGCGAAGTGAGTAACAAGTGGCTTTTTATACTGGAGGGTATGTGAGAGAGCCTTTTATATACAATGCTAGAGTCACTTCGCGGAGTCTACGAAAAACAAGTCTAAACACGTTTAAATCTGTTGTCCATGATATTTCATCAAGAAACATTACATCAGCCGAGGTCCGCATACCTCGTACAAAACAAGTCTAAACACGTTTCATCAAGAAACATTACATCATCCGAGGTCCGCATACCTCGTACAAAACAAGTCTAAACACGTTTTATCAGCAAACATTGTATCAGCCATTTGATCAGCATACAAACAAGTCTAAACATGCATTTATTTTAGGCATCCACATTGCATCAGCCTGCATACCGTATACAAATTTAAACACGATTTAAAAAAAAATAATATATAAAAAAAATCAAGTTATTTTTTCAGCGGGTGCGATAAAAGGGTTAGGTAAAATATATCCTAGACAAGAACCCAATAATGCAATCCATAAATTGGTGTCTTTGTGACCCACAGTGAGATTATATATAGAAGTGATGACGACCATAAAAATGATCACCATTTGACATCCAAATACAATTTCACCCCTAGGTACTTCACGACCAAACACCTGCCACCATCGCGAATTGCGAGGAGTGACGCGCATGGTTACATCTTCTTGAGACATAATTGTAAAAACATCCGATATGGATAGCATACAACAATCAAATGAATACAGCACAAAATCAAACGCATGCTTTATAAGATACAATCAAATCGCAAACGGAAGCCTGGGAAAATAGTTTTGTACAATACTATATACAAGTGCATCATTAAAAGGAGTACAAAGATGATGAATAATATCTTCAAACAAAACGCCTCTACATCGTAACATCAAATATACCACACAAAATTGTCCACAAACGAGCGTATCATCTTGTAAAACAATATCATTATATGTAAATGTACTGGCATAAGTCTTTAAAAATTGTTGACATTCAGGAAAAGGGCTCAAACCATAAGAATCAAAATATTCTGCTGTATTGTGTTTGGGGTCTATATACATTGATACCCAATGAGAACCAGGAAGTAAAGACGGATCTAAATTAACCACAAAAGCACTAGGTTTAGTCCATAAACACTTTTGTGTAACAATTTGATCACGGGCATACACCCCTTCAAAGATATCACGTGTAAACACATCAAACGTCAATAGTTGATTAATCTGTAGCGTATCCATTATGTAGAAAAATCTACCATAACATTACGATGCTTATCAATTTCTAGCAAGTTATGAAATTCGGCGTGGGCCACAATATTGATAGTGTCTGCCAGTGCTTGAGCAAACTGAATTTCCAATCTCATTGTACCATGTTTTATGAGTTGGCTGTGTTCAGAGTCAGCAGCCTGATCAGGCGTCAGATCAAATACAAACAGCGTGTATCCATTGCCAAATTCATTATAGCTGATATCATTTGATTCATCTTGCCATGCTTTACCCAAACCTTGAAACATAGAGAGATAAGAGCGAGCATAGCGCCGTCCATCAAAATCAAGCTTTAGCGGCTTAGCCGGTATACTCCGGCCGCCCACATGTAAGCATATATAATTCATATGAAAGTGTTGAAAGTTAAAGGGGTTTAGCGTATATCGACCATGAAAAGCGCCATTACTGATGAGCCCTATTATAATGCGGGTGGGCAATTGTCCCAAAAACAGATTTTCTTTATTGACTTGCATGTTTCCCTGGGGTATGGCAAATATTTTGGTAACACCTCTCTTTAGAGGATATTTGGCATTTTCTTTTTGGAGCGTTTGAAGATGTGCCATCTGAATGTTAGGATTAATTCTAACTTTTCTCACAAAAAAACTCACATCTTGTAAATTAATTTTAAACCCAGTCGCTGCCCCGGCATGAAGACAAAATTCATCTGAGTTTCGTATTAGCCGTAGTTTTAAGCTAACACCATTCATAAGTAGTTTTTCTTGCTGACACACGTCTAGATGTAATCGTCCAATTAACTCTGTGGAGCGACTGGCGGCGATCGCTGTAGCACGTCTCTGTAAGCCACGATTGTGATTGGCCGCCGCATCCATGTGTCCCGAGGTGTCTTTGTTCCACATCGATAATTGAAGATGGGTTTGTTTAGCATCGCTACCGTGAGACAACAGTGTTTCTAAATAAGCTCGATAGGCGTAGGTGTTGCTAGATGATGTCACCTGTTGATCATTGAGCGATAGATCTATATGACTCCATAACGAGTGTAGCAATAAATTTTTTGGCCCCACAGCGGCATTATCAGCAATATTAGTGCCATCAGCATTAAGCACACGGAGTTTGACATAAAGATAAGAATTGCTGAGATCAATATAGTCTGAATCACCACCAGATACATAAAATTCGATGGGACCAGCGTCAGTGATCGTTGATAGTGGTCGGTGTTCTATATCTTGAGATTCTATAATGGCTGTTTGAGTCGGCGGTAGTTGAAATAAATCCAACTCTGATTTTAAACAAGGACACGAGTTTTGATGAATGAGTTCGCTCATGATTGTTTTTTTTTTAATCAAAAATATCTCTTCTTCTTTTTTTTTCTCAAATGCGTATTGAGAGGTCGATGTAATGGCTGTCGTCGCTTGTGAGGCACTCCTGGAGGTGGTGAAGAAGAAGAAGAAGTAGAAGGCGAATTTATAAAATCGTGAGCTACACGCTGTACATGTTCCAGTCCTCTATTTTTTAAAGAGGTAGAGATTTTTTGTCCGCCCACAACATCTCCCAAGACATCTGCGCCAAAACTAACCAGTCGTTTAGGAACCTCTCTCTTTAATACCCGTCCAAGGGTAGGTAAAACAGTGGTTCGCATTAGATTGCTAAATAGACTTCCGAGGCCATGACCTCGTTGATGTCGTGACCCCGCAAAGTAAGGTAATCCTACCCCTCCGCCGGCTTGCGAAGTATAATAATCAAGATATATCTTTGGAGAATGATCCGCATAGGGGTGCCTCATTTTTTTTTTTGGATCAAACAAGAGATCGTCGTCGCAGCTGAAGTGTTAAGATGACCTCTCCACGATCAAATGGGATCAATTCTCCCGCGCCGTTTCTTATATTTACAATAATATTATCAAAACTATTAAATTTAATCGGAACAAAATGAATATCATGATAAGTCTGAAAAATAATGTCAGAGCTAGTTCCACTCAAAGGGACCATTCTCAACAGCGGAGCTCTTGTGTCTCCCACAATACGATCCTCGGCAATATTGATATATACATATAAACACGTTAGATTGCGGTTAACGTCTGCTACATGTTCTCCATAGGCGTGTCTTCCTCCATGATATTTAAAATGTTTAAATCCTAGCAAGTCAGCCAGAGGTTCATCCATCTTCACCTCTACTTCAGTATCCAAGGTCATCATAACTTTGTTAATCTCTTTATGATAAAAAAACTACTCTCCCCATTCATCTTTATCGATATATATAACAGGCGGTGGACGTGTAGGCTTAAAGAGTGGTCGGATTCGACTGTTGATCAAATCCACTATTTGGTGCACACTGTCATAATGTCCACACGTCACCGTAATGTGTTGGATAGTATCTATCTGATCCACTTTTTTACGGGTGAGTCGTAAATTCATATTTTTGGCATTTACATTGATCCAAGACCGTGGATAAATAATTTCACACAAACCCACTTCATATGGACCTTGTAGATCCAAAGGGGGGTCTAATTTTGTAGTAAATGAAGACAGGGTATTGTCCGGATAATGCGTCATAGACGCGTTGCTAGGGAGAGTTATATAAAAACTCGACGAGGGACTGCTCATCTTCGTCTTGTAGTTATTTAAACTATGAATCTTTTTATCAGGTGATTTAGCTTTTATACTGTCGGATGTGTGATGCATCAATCCAACTATTAAAGTCATCCGAATATCCCAGCCATTTCACAAGTACTTGTCGACCTCGACGACGTAATATTTTCTCAATTTTATAGATACCACTGTCGTTCACTTTTTGTAGTTCTAACTCATAAAATGTACCTTGAATGAGTTGTCCATTATCATCACGTATTTTATTTACATAGGGGAACGTTTTTAAATATCTTTGCACAATAGTAAACAATTCTTGTGACCATTTAGGTAAATATCCTTTATGAAACGTACGTCTAGATTGAGCAATGCGAACTCGATCACCTATAGAAAACTTGGGTGCGGACGATCTGACAGGCTTATTGTCCAAAACTTTGGCATACAAAGCTTCATAAACACGATGAATGTTATCTGATGTCACGAGGCGCGGCTGGGTTTTAATAGATCGATGATAGGTTGAGTTATAACTATCTAATAAATCTTGTAACACATCTACATAACGGCGTGTATTGTGATGCGTAAAATATCGATACATTTTTCCTTTTAATGTACAATTAAATCGTTCCACCACGGCTGCTTTGATGTCTTCATTTTCTGAAGTAAAATGATGAATTTTGTTTTTCTTTAAAAACATTTGAAATGGTTTATTTTTAAATTCTGTTCCTTTATCAGTTTGTAAGTGGCGTGGAGACTTTGGGCTTTGTCGTAAAATGTCAGCAAAAGCCTCGATTAAAGCAGCGCTCGTTTTATTTTTGAGTGCGCGAGCATAAGCTACTTTAGAAAACACATCAATGACTGTTAAAATATAGCGATGACCCGAGTTGACGTTTTTAAAACGAGATAAGTCACACAAGTCTGCTTGCCACTGATCATAGGGTCCAGAGACGACGATGGATCGTCGAAGAAACTTTTGACGGGTAGGATGATGAAACTTATATGTATCTTGCTGTTGAAGCCATTGCTTTAATCGGGGTTTGTGTTGAGGCAAAGTCGAGGCATGACGTAAATAGGCGCTGGCTCCGCTATAAGCCCCTGGATAGGCCGGATGAAAATATTCTTTTTTCCATATAGATTCTATGGACTTTTGGGCTGCATGTTGTCGTTTTCGAGCCATGATTCCCAAGCCAAAGCTTTTTTGAGTGTTTTTTTGGCTTGTTTCTTTTTCTTTTTGGTTGAACTTTTGGAGGTATCATTGTCATCAAACATAGATGATGGAGAGGGTGGTGGTGTAGCCCTGATGTCGTCAGCAAACACTTGATGATACCGTTGAATATTTCCTAAATATTGTCGAGGGATGTTGGTTTGTTTTAAACCTTGGGCAAAAACACGCCAGCCCGCAGGGGGTGGTAGCAACTGTCTCGCTTTGGTAGAATGTAAAACATCATGAACTAGATCTACGATGTTTGTGTTAGGAATGATGTTGTCACGCCACACCAGATTGCCCTGACTGGTATACGTCATCACATCATTGTCTTTTAAATGCTGCATCAATTTACGCCCTTTGCTACGAAGACTAGCGGGAAGACTATGAACCACTTCTTCAGTCATATCAGCTAGTGTTGCTGGTGTTGGGAGTGACGCTGCTGCTGACGCTGTTGCTGTATCTATGGATGTAGATGGTTGAGACTGATAGTGATACTGATCTTGATAAGAAAGCTATCGTTGCAGTAGTTGTTGATACGCTCGCAGTTTTTGTTCCGTATTGAGCGAAGATGATTGTAATATAATAGTCATTTGTTGATCCAAATCACTCAGCTGATTTACAAGAGGTGGTGTAGGAGGCTCCGGTCGCAACGGTGTTGATGAAGGTATTATGTTCTCACTCGCTGGAACGAGTTTCATTTTGATGGCGTGTTGCATTTTTTATTATTGTGGTTGTGGAAATAAACCACCTAGCAGTTGTGTAGCTAATGGTATCAGCAGTTGTAGAAATCCTCCTTTTTGTATTAATTTTTGTCGTTTGGCTGTGTTTGATTTAGGCGCTATCAAACGGCGAAGCTTGTGCTTATGACGAGCCCATCGTTGTTTCTGACCACGCGATAGTTTAACATGTCCTTTAAGTACATTATGTACCATCTCACACAAACAGTTAATAACACGAGGTTGTTTCAACAGTTGTTGGCGCTGATGTTTTTTTTAGCGCGTAATAAAGGAATCAAAGGTTGAAGTCGAGTCTGAGCACGATGTGTCTTCGCCATGGTAGTCTTTTTTCATCTGAATGTCTGATAACGGATAACACCCGTTTTATATATTGTTTTTAGGAATATAGACGATCGGATGTGGATCAAAAACATGAGTGCGCACACGATAGGTTTCAGGAGTTTGTTGTTTAAAATCTAAAAAGAGATAACCATACGCCTCTCGGGTTGCATCTTGATAGGCCTCACGTAAAAAATGATGTCGTTTAGGAAAAGTTTGCATAGCCAAGTGTAAATTTTGATCCGCAGATTGTGGATACCCAACCACAGATAATGTGCATTTGAAGGGTTGCATGACAAAATGCACTATATCCAAATTTGTCAAGTTGAGATATTTGGCAGTTTTTAAAGGCAGGCCTTGTAGCAGATATTCCTTATTTGTACTTATACTAAAAAAATGAGAACATTAAAGCTTTCTTAAAAACACAAATCAACAAATCAATGTTTGATATCATATTTACTGGACCATTTTTTATATTGACTGTTTTGACAAAACGCATTATATCCAGCGAAAGGCTATTTCACAAAACGCACTATATCCGTTACCTAGCAAAAAAACTATTTAAAGTTGTCTCAGTACTATTTAAAATTCACTGGATTCACAGCAGATCTCCAACGAAGAATACAAAGCATGGAGATGAGGTGCTACAGAAGACTTCTGGGCATTTCCTATACCCAACACATCACCAACGACAAAGTCCGACAGACCATCACACAAGCCATTGGACAACACGATGACCTGGTGAAGAAACGGAAACTCCGATGGTATGGCCACGTCACCAGATCATCAGGCCTTGCAAAGACTATTCTGCAAGGCACAGTGCAAGGAGGGTAGAAGAAGAGGGAGACCGAAAAAGAGGTGGGAGGACAACATTCGAGAATGGACTGGTTTGTCAGGGCTGCTGAGGACAGAGAAAGATGGAGTATGCTGGTTAAACGATCATCTGTGGTGCCCCTACGACCTTCGGGTTACGGGACAGGATAGGATAGGATAGGATTGGAATAATTAAGTAAAGTAAAGTGCAAAGATTATAAGTTTATAGACAATAATAACACAATGCTAACCATAATAACTAAAGGTAATACACCTGACTATTAATCAATTATTTTCACCACTGATATTAATTTACTAAATATAATAATAGGCTATTGATATTAATGATAGGGATGATAATATTATTATTAACAAGACTTGAGCAATCAATATGAATAAGAATGCGAGTGGTCCTGATATGACTTTAATAGTTAACCGCACTTTTGTGTTAACATAAACATTATCTGCAGTTAAAATAAACTCGGTCACACTTTATATAGCGCATGTCCTACTCCCCTCCCCATCTTTGTCACATCGTAACCCCTTGGGGTCATGAGCAATCTTGCCACTGTAGATTGTTCAAACCTATAAAGGGAACAGTGAAAGCCACAGTTGAAAACCTGTCTTTCCTTTATAGGCAAGACGCTTCACTGCGGCAACAGTACCCCCGTTGGAGTGCCGGGGGTTTTCAGTATAAATAGTATCCCCACTTTATGGAAATTTAGTGCTTTAAATTCCCACTGTCGCTGTCTTCCTCATTTACTCTTTCCTATTCCTGCTCTGTCCTTCACTCTGCTATACTGTCTTCTTCTTCGCTAGATCAATGACCTACCTTTTTTCTTGAAAACTCTTCCTGGACAAGACTCCTTGTTTGTGTATGAGGTCTGTTGGATCAGCTTGGGAGTGTTGGACGCTTTCTGCCGGGTGGTCACTAGGGCTTCCTATGAATATACTATTTAGCACTATAGGCATTTTATATGTATGTGTTTGGTTGATGATTTATAATGATGTTTGTATTCTATTTTGTTTTTGTAACCGGGGTGTTCGCGTAGTTGAGGTCAACCCTCAGCCGTCCCCCGCGTGGGATGTCTTTATTGTAAAGTGACTGGCCGGTGGAGGGCATTCAATTTTCCCACTGGGGTTGTTTCAGCAGATCTTTTATGCGGATCGGGGGTTGTCCGGTCCTGATTTGGCTCGGAAGAGTCCGCTGGACCTAAAGCAACAATAAATCAATCAATCAATGTCACATCGTATTGGTCACCTCCCCGCCCTCTTTCCTAGCCTAGGTGTTACGCAATTTGTGAACAACCCGTAATAATGATGTTCAACAAACAAAAAGCTGATCTCGCCTTGTTTAAGGAATCATAAAACTTCTCTTGATTTAGAGCAAGGTCTGTGGGTGTCAGGTTTGCTGCCAAGCAGCCTTTGCACTCTGCATTGTCATTGTGTGAGTAGGCAATGGCTGGGATTTTGCCACCACTGGAATGACGTGCTCGCTTCACTATTTCTTTTTTGTGTGTAGTCTTATCCTTCCGTTTTCTCCTCCCTCCAATTGTCAAATTAACTTCTTCCAAACTGTCATCAAAGTTATCCATCATAAATTTTGACGGATGGCTCCGTTTTATTAAGATTATAAATCAAATGTGCTAAATAAATCGCTTTGTTTACACTTATCAACAAGACTGGAGGTGTGGCCGGATATAACACTTTCGGGCGATCTGATTGGCTGAACGGATATAGAGCGTTTTGTCAAAAAGAGGCCGTGGCTCATAGCGCGTTTTGTAAAGAACTGTCATGTTTCGCTGGCGGTTAGTAACGGTTATAGCGCGTTTTGTGAAGAAATATTTTTACAGGCAGTTGCAGCTATAGGAGCTGAGTGTGTCAAGGGATATAACTCGATTTTGTTACTTTTGGCGTATAGCGCGTTTTGTCATGCAACCCTTCATTTAATGAAATCGTCCGATGATGTTTGCTAGTATGAAATATATTTTGCACCATATAAGCCATACTTATATTTCCATGATGACATTTTTTAATAAAAAATTCCGCCACACGCTGTTCCATCACAGGATTATCCATATGGTCGTCGACCACCAGTAAGGTTGGAATAGTTGAATCAAAGTCCACTCCATCTAAACTTTCTACAAAATCAATAGATACGGGACTTGTCTCTCGTAGCTGTCTAAATAAGTCTTGATATTGATGATAGACATACACCACTTTTTCAATAGGCGGTTGAATGTGAGTTTTACAATGTTGAATCAATTGTGCAATAAAAAATGTTTTACCACAGCCTGAAGGACCCGCGAGAAGGATCGAGAACGGATGTTGTAAAAAACGCACATCCATGATAAGTCACTCTATCAATGTCAAACAAAAACAAAAAAAAAAGTTAGAGGTCCAGAGCTACGGTAGAGACACCGTCTGACAATACCTTTTTTTTAGTATAGAGATAGGATAAACCTCTTTTGGGTTGGATATAAGTTCGCATCACATTTTGTGAGTCAAGACGAAAACCTCGATTAACCACATGGTGCGGCGTTTGTGCCGTTAGTACGGTTTGAAAGTTAGCTATGGTTAATGGATTGCACCTTTTTTGCACGCCTTTACAAGACACCTTGGTAGTTGTATGAGTGCTACATGCGTAGCTTTTGGGTGCCAAAGAGATAATTTTATCAGCTTTGGCCTCTAGCTTCCATAAACCTGGCTCTCGCGTCTGGTGTTTATGTGCTGCAACACAGCATGGGGGTGGTGATGATGGTAGTGGTGGTGCTGCTTGTCCCGGCACTAGCGGCGGTGGCGATGGCGTCGGTGGTGGCGGTGGTAGCGTGTGTGCTGCGGCGAGCAGCAAAGACGATAGCAGGCGGCCGGCAGGTGGTCCGGCGGCAGGCGGTAGAGATGGCGACGTTGATGATAAAGATGATGATGATGATGATGGCTCCGACGGTGGTCCCGACGATGGTCCCGATAGAGCTGGTGCCGGTAGAGATGATGTCGGTAGTGGAGGCGATGGTGCCGGTAGTGATGGTGGTAGACTAGCGTTGTTTTTATGCGTTTGGCAATATTGGGTCGGCAACCATTCGTCCCGATGTTTGTTAAAGTGATCCCTACGATCGGGACGAATGACGTCTTCTAAAGTGTCACCACTTAATGCCAAATACAGCGAGTCGGTGTCGCAGGTGATGAGTTGATAGTCGCATCGTTCAACGTAAAAGTCGATAAAGTGGTAGTAGAATTGTAGAAGCTTGAGTTTTGCGTACCCGTACACAAATAATCCGATGTGTAGAGGTAGATTTTGGTCGATGCTGGTCAATCGACACTCTACCTCGTAATAATCATTTTGTACTGGTACGCATCTTTTAAATCGTGGATCGTGGATCGCTTTGGTGGCGCCTTTGGCATCCGTGATGAACGCCTTGGTATGACGATCACGCCTCATCAAGGTTCGGCCATAGGAGCTGTTGCCCTAGATCAAACAAAAACAAAAACCAAACATGAGTCCCTCAAAATAAAATATAAAAAACATGCGCGCACACGCACGTGCACACGCACGCGCACACGCACGCGCACACGCACCCACGCCATTGGTGGTGCACGGGGTCCGTGTTTTTTTTCAATGTATTTTATTGTATTTTGGCGTGCAGTCTTTCAAATTTGAGTGGGGCCAGTGGTCGTTCGCATGCGCGTTCGCGTGCGCGTACGCGCTCGTGTACGCGCGTGTGTGTATGCGCGCATGTGTGCAGACACTTTTAGCAATGCACGGACATGGTAACTTTGTTGCACGGGGTGCGTGTTTTGTTTCCAATGCATTTTATTGTATTTTGGCGTGCAGTCCTTTAAATTTGGGCGTGCACAGTATTAAAAATGAGCGTGCAGAGTTACAAAAATGCGTGTTTAGTCATTCGCACATGCGCGCACACGTGCATGCGCATGATTTTATCGTTGCACGGACATGGTATCATCGATGCACGGGTTGCGTGTTTTGTTTTCAATGCATTTTATTGTATTTTGGCATGCACTTTTAAAAATTTGGGCGTGCAGAGTATTAAAAATGAGCGTGCATAGTATTAAAAATGCGTGCACATGATAAAAAAAAAAGGACTCACCACGAGTTTGTAAGCTGCTGCGATGATGGCCTTGTCGTCATCCAAGTCTGCTTCTCGTCGGGCGCTGGTCACCTTGTCTGTGAATTTTTGGAAGCAGGGCTGTTGGTCGTATTGAATCACCTGATGGATTTTGGTGACTCGTAGCCCTTGTTGCAAATACCACTGGAGTAGGGGGGTGATAAGTAATATTTTTTCTCCACGAAAACTGGAAATGAGGGAGCGTTGTGGTTGTTTCAAGAAGCCATGCGCTTCCGCAAACGCTTTCATGTGAGGACCGATGTCATTTCGGCCGACGTTGGTGTTTTTAAAGATCGGTGGAAATTCTTCAATCGAGGTTTTAGTTGATCCGGAACCTCAATATCAATTTCCACGAATCCAAACATGGCCCCAGTCCTCACATGCTCCAAGATCTCCATTTCATTCATGCCCCCACTATAAAAGGCGGGTCCACACTCAAATCGAGGAGCCCAATGTGCTACTTCTTTCTTGTTTTTCTTTCTATAATCCTGCCATTGACACTCTCGCATGATGCGTAGATTGACGCCAATTTTTCGTAGATAGGCATCTTTTTCCTGTGTGTCGTCGGCTCTCTTCTTTTTTAGGTCGGGGTCCAAATTTTGTGTTAGTCGGCAATCATGCCCGTGCCAATAACAGCCGTGAAATTGAAATGCCGTGTTCGATTTTTGTTCCCAACCATCCACGGGAAGTTTTCTTCCTCCTAGCCTTTTTTCTATTCCCCTATTATATTGATGTTGGATGTCTCTCTTTTCTTTAGCTGATATATATTCTAACCATTCTAAACAAATCTTAGTTGCATTTTCAATGTCTACTATCACCAAAATGTGTTATCCAAATGTTACAGACGTTGTGAAAGTTATTGCTAAATCTCCTGTTGGTAGACTGTTATAGACTGTTTGGAAATTATGTTTTGAAATAGCTAAAGTGTTTTAATAGTTACATTTTCAATGTCTAATATCACCTAAATGTGTGAAGAGACGTTAAATTAAAGATTGATTGATAAACAAATCTTACTCTGTCGATTTGTCTTCCAATCTAAATAAAATCCACTTTCTGCCTTTCTTCTCAAATAAAACCCTACCGGCATAGGTTCTGACATACATTTCAGATATAGGCTATTGGCATCATACCCCTCAATGGTTTTGCAGAGTTTTGGAGAAGCGATGTTGGGGTCCGCAGCTCTGATGTAGGTGACATCTTTTTCATGATATCTATGAAAAACAATGGCTGGACCACCACACACCGAATCCCGCATTGTATAATACATATCTTTATCCTGTTCATCACAAAGAGCAAAAAAATTGCGGCAACTTGAATGCAAAAAGCGATCTGTTAGCCCTGGTAGTGTCACGCCGTCATAAAACATGTCTAAACCCAAGTCTTGAAAAAAATGCGTTTGCTTTTCAATAGCTTCCAAAACTGGCACACAGTCCATGTTATTGTAATGTATGAGCCAGTCTCGTAATGTGGTCATCTTTTGGGCATCCCATTCCACTTGACAGCTTTTATACTCATCTTCCGTGATTGTACTTTTGGTTAAATCACTAAAAAAGGCCTCTCTGGGAGGTAGCTGTGGCTCATCCAATTTGTCCAGTGACGTGATATACTGGTATGGAAAAAATGATTTCTGTAGAGAGCACTTGTAGGCCGCTAAATATTGGCGATAAGAAAAACCAGACGCCAAATAATTGGTGATGTCTAGAAATCTTAATTTAGCATTCGAAAGAACCAAAAACTGTTTCCCTTTTTTGATCATACGATTTTTGGATGTTGTTTTTGTTTTCTTCTTTTGTTTTTTCCACAAACTCGCCTTTTTTCTCTTTCTTCCGTCTGGTGTTATTTCTTCTTCTTCTTCATCATCCTCTTCTTCCGTTTCCTCCTCATCCTCATCTTCATCCTCATCTTCAGCATCATCCTCTTTCTCCTTATTTAGGTTCACGCCAGGGTCGGGCTCAGTTTCACAAAAATATTTAGCCAAATACGGTTTCAAAACATTTAAGTCATATTTCCCGCTGGAAAATCCAATCACGGGGATGCTTTCAATACATGTGGATAATCGATCTTTAAGTTCGTTGAGGGGGTGAAATTCAACATGTTCATCAGTTTCGGCAATCACTTCTAAACGCTTCTTGATTTTTTTTAAAAACAGGTTTGGCTACCTCTTTTAGAATGGAATGTGAGGCTTTTTGGATGGTGTATAGTGCATCTATTGTTTTACACACCAACTCTTCTGGGTTTCCTGTGGTGATGAAACATTGTGGTTGTGTAAATCCAGGTACATTGCTACATATACTGATGGAAAGAGGTACGTGCTGTTCTAAAAATGTTAATTGTGTAGGGTTATCCTGGATATTTGGTGTATTGGGAAAATACGTCTCTATATCATATACAATTCTATAGGGATGAAACTGTAGTTGTAGTGGCAATTTTATATTTTCATCATCTAATCGCTGTCTCAGTGTGGGTGGCAGTTTATAGATTCCTCCTGGAAATTTTTCACGGGTTTGAACCCCTTTACATCTCATAAAATGAGAACACAATATCCTGGCTGCTCTAAAATGACGATCGCATTTGCTGCAGCTATAGGTCTTTGCATATACATTCAAGTTCTTAATATATGAAAAATGATTTTGAAACTGATTAATATATAGTGTCTCGGAGTATCTGGTTAATGAGCGTCTCACCAATTGCGCTGTGGGTAATTCAGATTCTTCCTCTTTTTGCAGACTAAAGATAGTCACATTGACTTCAAAATGTTTCTCAAATCGGTCTAGGTCTTCTAGGTTTATACCTTCAAATGTTTTGGGATCACCCAGAGGTAAAAAAAACTTTTAAATAATGTCTTTGCACTTCGTTCACACTTTTGTGGATTCGCTCCTCTTTTTACCGCTAAACAGCGAAATAAGCACAAATTATCTTTAATAGGATAGCGAGGATCACAGTTTACAAGAGAAATAAGTCCTTGATTTTGCGTTAAAAATAATGGAAAATCAGCGGGTGGAGCGCCAAGAAGATGATGTTGACGTTTAAATACAAAAAATTCAATATTGGTGATCCACTCCAGAGTCCATTCTCTGCAAAATAAAAAAAAAACTATAAGTACTTTTTCTTTATTTCAAACAAACAAACAAACAAACAAACAAACAAACAAACAAACAAACAAATTTTCCTATCATAAATATTTAATACATTTTTGGTTTACTCACGTATTTTCTCTCTGCAGAGTGGCGAGGTTCTGGTAGTCGATGTTGTCAAGGTCGCTTAGGAACTGTTCCCAGTCTTCACAATTGTTTATAGAAATAGGATTTTCAAAGAGTGCAGCATTGTTCACACACGCATAGTAATACTTGACTTGTCCTGAACGTTGATTTTTCAAAATCACTCCCAAGCTGGCATTAATTTTAAAACAAAATGTCTGGTTCTGATAAATTATATTATTTAATTGTTCATGGGTCAACAAGCCACCTTCAAAACCAAAATTGTATCTTTCTAGCACAGGTCCACGGTAAATATAATTGTCTATATATCGGCTATTATTCACATAACATTGAAGAAACGGGTCGTGGTCTCCAATAAAATTCACTTCTTCTAAAAGACTGTTAATAACAGCGTCTGAACTATTATTTACAAGCACTTGATCCAAGTCGCTATCTTCAAAATCATCCATTTTAAAAGGTTTGCCATTTCAAAATTCTTTTCACAAAATATGCTGCCACAAAACTCGCCTATACTTTTTCTTGGTTACAACCTCTCTTTATATACCCGGTGATGGCGTCAGCCGTTTCCAAAAGTTTTCCCATGTGGTCTCGCTAGAATGTTCCATAGCCAATTAAAAAAGTTCTCACGCTCTCACCATCTGGCATCACTCAGGTCTGGCACTAATAAGCATGTCAAGTCTCAACACGCTTTAGTGGTTTGGAATGTTCCAGCAGTTTCCTTCATCCCACCCTTTGATGTTAACGTATCTCCCGTCTTGTCTAAACATGCTTTTATCGGCATCCGCATATCGGGTGACCCTTGTCCAACACACTTTAATTTCCGTTCACACTTGATTAATATCCTAATCATTCCAGAATGTTTGCTACCGCGATTTCAAAAGATTCCCATGCTCTCAGCATCTGGCATCACTTATCTTTCCTTCATCACACCCTTTGATGTTAACATATCTCCCGTCTTGTCTAAACACGCTTTTACTGACATCCGCATATCGGATGACCCTTGTCCAGATGTGTCTCGTTTGTCAATTACCTTCGCTAATTTCCGTTCACCCTTGATTAGTATCCTAATCATTCCAGAATGTTCCATCACTGGCATCACGCATCTTTCCTTCATCCCACCCTTTGATGTTAACATATCTCCTATCAAGTCTAAACAGTGTCAAACACGCTTTTACTAACATCAACGTCTCTAGAGACCCTTGTCCATTACACAAAATCGCCATTCAGATTTAAGGTACAGTGGTCGAGTGGTTAAGACTTAAGATTCAATAGATGCATATCCGCGTGGGTTCAAACCTCAGCCATACCATTTTTTTTTTCAAATAAAAATGTTTTTCAAAATAAATATTTATAATATAATTAAAGTATACTCCTCATATCCATACACTATCGCCAAGACGCGCACTTGCTGTCTTTGGGTGCTTGATCTAACGCACATACCACTCAGTCATATCCATTCACTATCGCCGAGATGCGCACTTGCTGTCTTTTGGATGCTTGGTCTAACGCTCAGACCACTGAGTCATATCCATTCACTATCGCCGAGATGCGCACTTGCTGTCTTTGGGTGCTTGGTCTCCATATAAACCACATACAATCCTACATCAGCACTATCAACAAAATTATATTCCCCCCGGGACCATACGTCATCCCTCACTTTTGACAGGGGCACAGGACCATCACCCCTCTGTTATGTCATGATTGCGTCATCACACCCTGACACCGTCCGGCCGGGGCCTCCGCACCTAAGAGTACATGTGCACCCATGACGTCATCCCCCTGTCACGTGACCCACTTTTTAGGTGCATGTGCACGGTTGCCCATAGGCTGTATCCTTTACTACTGAGATGAGGTGCTACAAAAGACTTATGGGCATTTCCTATACCCAGCACATCACCAACAACGACGTCCGACAGACCATCACACAAGCTATTGGACAAAAGATGACATGCTCACAGTGGTGAAGAAACGGAAACTCCGATGGTATGGTCACGTCACCAAAGCATCAGGCCTTACAAAGACCATCCTGCAAGGCGCGGAGCAAGGAGGTAGAAGAAGATGGAGACAGAACAAACTGTGGGAGGACAACATTCGAGAACGGACTGGCTTGACTCTGAGCGAAGCCATGAGGGTTGCTGAGGACAGAGAAAGGTGGAGTACCCTGGTTAAACGATCATCTGTTGTGTCCCAACGACCTTCGAGCTACGGGATAAGATAGGATAGGACCCTTGTTAAGTCAAACTCCTTCATGCGTTGTGTACATTGCAATGTCAAATTATAGAAGAAGAAGATTTTGCAGATATACACATAAACACTGCAAATATCTCACAAGCAGTGAAAGCGAGTCATGGTGCATAATAACTGTTCACTGTGAATGTTCTTGTTTTCTACAGAGTGGGCAGCAGACCAAATGTTGCTGTACGTCTTTGCCTGTGGTGAATACGACTTTCAGCAGTTTCTCCCGCGGTTGGTGGCGCTGCTTGCCAAGCAACCCAGTATAAAAATCACAGGATGCGACACGTACACTTTACGGCCGTCACTTGCCTACCTCAAAGTCCTGCAATCACGATGCGCTGATTTGGAAAAGCAGTTGAAGCCCTTAAAAATGCAGCAGCTTAGTTCCTTGGTTGATGTGTTATGTAAAATCCGTTCCACTGCCGATAAAGCTGTGGAAAATTTAAACAGTCGTGTTGGTGATACCAAGACGTGTAAATGTCAGTATTTTTATATCAATAATAATTGTCAACAGTGTATTGCTTTCTCTTTAAAAGACAGTTTGATTTCAATAACCCACACAATAAATCAGTTAGGTTTATGATCTGGCAAACAATTTAGGGTCATTTGTTTTGGGGAGGAAAGGGTAGGACTATGGTGACATTGATAACATAGATAGATAGGTCGATAGAAAGGTCGATAGATAGATAGAGAGATAGAGAGAGAGACAGAAACAAAGAGAGAGGGAGAGAGAGAGAGAGAGAGAGAGAGAGAGAGAGAGTTGTTTTCTGTAGTATTTTTCGGCTCATTGTTATACGTGCCCCGCTACAAAGCCCAAATCTTGGTGGAGTTTTTGTGTGTTTTGTTTTAAATTGCAAATGGGCATCATTGTATTTTACAAAGAACGATTTTGTTACTGGTTTCATTTTTTAAGTGCTCCACTTAGTGTGTAAGTAGATGCTTTTCTGTTATGTGTGCAAGCAATATTTTATATTATATGTCTACCATACTTTTTCAATGTAGTTCATAGATGAATTTTAGCCATGTATTTCTTTTGTTGGTGCACTTTTACATAATGTTCATAATATAATCTTTGTATAAAACCTTTTTTTTTTTTTTGCTAACATGACGATCGATATAGTCTTCTCATCTTTGTAGAAATTGAAGATAAGTAAATTTTTTCAAGACTTAAAGGACTATGCAATTAAAATGAATAATGTGAAAAAACACCATTATTTTTTTTTTACAATTGTTATTATTATTATTATTATTATTATTATTATTATTATTATTATTATTATTATTATTATTATTATTATTATTATTATTTTTATTACTATTAATATTAAAACCAGAATCAACCGAATCAAATATACTACTAGACCCATGTTTATGTATATATATACTCGTGGTCTACACGTTACAAATGTCCAAAGACATTAGCAAACGGTTAACCAGGTTATACTTTATTACAAACTAACCATAAATATATGGTTAGTTTGTGTTAGCATAATTTTATATATATATATATATATATATATATATATATATATATATATATATATATATATATATATATATATATATATATATATATATATATATATATATATATATATATATATATATATATATATATATATATATATATGGTTAGTTTGTAATGAAATATAACTTGATTAACCGTTTGCTATTCACTTTGGACTTTTGTAACGTGTAGACCACGAGTTGAAAGCAACCTTAATTCTGTTTAATTAGGCAAGAAGGCTGAATGTATTGTATTTGCAATGTAAGGTACTATATGTTGATATCTATTGTGCGAAAACGATTCCACACTTCCCCTATCCCCAGCTCCCATTCCCCACCCTTCCTCCCTGTTTCTGTTTTTTTACTTGTCTTTTTCATTTCTATGTTTTGTATTGAGAAAGAGTCAAGCCATGGGTTTTGTGTACTTTTTAATGTGAATATTTAGCAAATATTATGGTATTTTAATATAAGTATTTCTAAACGATAAGGGCTTGGTAAGCAAAAAAAAACTACATTGTATGCCTTTGGAGATTGTGATTTTCAGTCAAACAATTTCCCATATCTGTGTGTGTTTGTGTGTGCGTGTTTGAGTGTGTATGCATGTATAATTAAGCATGCGTCTAAAAGCGACGTTGTTACGATGTATATGTTTATGGGACGAGGTAATTGGATTTTATACAGTGAGTATCCTTGTGGCAAACCAAATTTTTCTTTTTGATGGAATAAAGAATATATTGACTTGACTTGACTTGTCGTTAGAAAGTGAGCTGGGGTCTTCCTCTCACACCTCGTCTGCCCCTCTCCTGCACCACCGCCACTAGCCCACAACACTCCCCAATATAGCCCTCTAACGTAATGACAACCCAACCAAAGCTGAATCTCAAAACAGAAAGTACTTTTGGTTTGGGTGTTCCGTGTAATGTCCGATAGATTTGGAAAAAACTCGGTCGACTCATGGTGAGCCAGCCTTATTCAACGCAATGTTTACTTGACGATTTGCGTATTTTGCCGTTTACGAATGTACAACAGAGAACTTGAGGAGGGACAAACGATCAATACAAACAAAATAGCAAGTACGGTAGTGTTACAGGCTTCAATCAGTAAACTACGAAGGCAGCAGGAGGGAGAGAGAGGGAACTGCGCGGCCATTGTGGTGTGTTAATTTTTGGTTTTAGCTCTGCCAAACAATTTTAAAGGTGAGACTTCTCATTGACATAGCTAGGAAGCTGTAGCTGCTGCATTTTCACGATCACAATGGAGACGTTCTACCGTATGAAAATTAACACCAAACGCGAAGAAGCAGATAAACCGGCGCCGTTTTCTGAACCGGACAAAATGAGTGACGTTGTTTTCGTTGTAGAAGAGAAACGCATACATTTCAGCAAAGCTCTGTTGGCAACATGTTCGCCAGTGTTTGATCGAATGTTGTTTGGGGATTTCGCCGAGAAAGCCGCCAAAGAGATCTCGCTACCCGGCAAAAAATTCAATGATGTGGTCGCCTTCTTCAAGCTGATCCACCCTGCCATCTTGTCTGATGTCACAGGTACGTGAAGTCATTGTTGAATGAAGCTCTTACAGCAATGTTGATTTGTATTTCCTATTGCTTGATCGAACTGACAAACAAGGGAGATAAAAACAAAACTGGAATGACTCTCGGCCACGGTTGCTATCAGAGATCGTGGGGCCGGGTAGCTCAGTTGGTAAGAGCGTCTTGCTAGTAACCGTAAGGTCGCTGGTTCGAATCCCGGATTGGTCAACGTGTGTTCATATTATTTTCCCCTTTACCAACAACTGGCCCGCTGGTGTCAGTATAAATCGGTCCAGTAGTCACCTATATGCGAAAGTGTCGTGTGACTATAATCTACAAACGACATATCAGAGATCAGTCTGCCTCCAACATTAGCGTAGATTAGTAGTGTCCCCGGACACCTTGGCGTACAGGGGCCAACATTAGCTATTATACATATTATAATTGTTGTACAGGTCAAAGTAACAACAGAATATCGAAGACGCCATTCTGATGGCATTTGTTATTGTGAGGTTTATATAATTTCAGCTTGCTGCAGACAACACCCACACATTATTTTAATATCTTAAATAAATGTTGTTTTATATATATATATATATATATATATATATATATATATATATATATATATATATATATATATAGAGAGAGAGAGAGAGAGAGAGAGAGAGAGAGAGAGAGAGAGAGAGAGAGAGAGAGAGAGAGAGAGAGAGAGAGAGAGAGAGAGATACATACATGTGTGTGTATATATATGTGTGTCACTATGTGTGTGTGTGTGTGTGTGTCTACAGATGACACGTTGCTTGGTTTGCTGGGGCTATCCAGAGAATACCAGGTAGAGTCAGTGAGGAACAGATGTGAGCAGTACCTGACACTCAAAACTGCTGAAGCAGAATATGCCTTCCAATCAAATACAGGTTAGTATGTATTATGGCGTGTCACTAAATTCTGTAACCTAATTTTAGTGTCTGGTAAGGTGCCAGAAGAATGGACAATAGGTGTAATTAAACCGCTTTACAAGAACAAAGGTAATGACGGCGATCCAAACAACTATAGAGGTATAACAATCTTGAGTTGTTCCAGTAAAGTTTTTTCTAGTTTACTTAATAATAGGTTGACTACCTTTTTTTAATTTAAGACATACAATAGGGAGGGAACAAGCAGGGTTTACATCAGGACATAGCGTGATGGACCATATTTTTTACGTTACAAGCTATTATTGATTTCTTTCTGTTTAAAAGAAAAAGATTGTATTCTGTTTTTGTTGATTATGAAAAGGCTTTTGATCTTGTCAGTCGAGCTATGCTTTGGCAGAAATTGTTAAACTCTGGTGTAAAAGGAAGGTTGTTAATTGTTATCCAAGATATGTACAGTAAAGCAAAGTCATGTGTAAAGTGTAACTCCCAAGTTTCTGATTATTTTGGTTGTTTTACCGGGGTCCGTCAGGGAAAAAATCTATCACCTTTGTTGTTCTCAGTGTATTTGAATGATTTAAAATCTTTTATTGGTAACTCTGGATCCAAACTTGAAACTTTGAATTTAGCATCACAGGAGGCACAATTAGGTCAAATAGATATAGATATTTTGTACAAGTTATTTATTTTATTATATGCAGACGATACTGTTATTTTTGCTGAATCGCCTGATGCTTTACAGATAGCCCTGGATTCAATGTATGATTATTGTCAGCTCTGGAAACTTAAAGTTAATGTAGCAAAAACAAAGGTTATGATTTTTTCCAGAGGTAAAGTTAGAAATGTCCCAATTTTCATGCACAATGGTGAGCAAATTGAGGTTACGTACGATTTTCAATATCTGGGAATAAAAATCAATTACGTAACAATGAAAGCTTTAAGCCAGCTCAGAAAAACCTATATGACCGAGCCACCAAGGCGATGTTTGCTTTACTCCGCAAAGTTAGAAAATTGGCTTTACCTATTGACATGCAAATTGAACTCTTTGATAAAACTGCTGTACCTATATTATTGTATGGTTCGGAAGTATGGTGTCCTCAGATGACTGACCTGGTAAACAAATTGCAACTACGTTTTTATAAGTTTATCTTAAAGCTTGGTAAAAGTACACCGACATGTATGGTTTTAGGAGAAGTAGGTCAGTTCCCTATAGATATCTTAGCAAAATGCCGTATGTTAAATTTTTGGTATAAGCTTGCTTTTGACAGAAATAGTACTAAATTATCTTGTGTGGTTTACAGGTTTCTGCTGAAGATGTACGAACTAAACTTGTACAAACATGATTATTTAGACTGTGTCAGGAATTCTCTGGAAAAACTAGGGTTAGGAAATATCTGGTATGATCAGTCTCAAGGCTCGAATTTTTCTGCTGAAGGGTTTAAAGAAGAGATAAAGAAAAGGCTGCAGGATCAACATGTACAAAACTGGCACTCAGAAATTAACACAAATGATTTATATTATAATTATAGAATGTTTAAAGAAACTTTTGAATTTGAAGAATATGTGACAATTTTGCCCGCCAGCCTAGCTGCTGTTGTCATAAAATTTAGAACTTTAAACCATAAGCTACCAGTGCAAAGGGGACGGTTTCTTGGAATCCAGAGAAGTGACAGAATATGTAATAAATGTACTTTTAATGAGTTAGGAGATGAATTTCATTTTATTTTTATATGTCCACATTTCGACGATGATAGAAATGAGCTGCTTAAAAGGTTTTTATATGTGCGACCCAATGCCATTAAATTTTCTAATTTATTTTCAACGAAAAATAAGACTATTCTGCTGAACCTGGCTAGGTTTATGAAAATAATAATGGATAGCTTTTGAACGTAATATAATGATTTGTAATATTAATGATAGTAATAATATGGATTTTTTTTCAATAATGACAATATAAATACTCAATACCGGTGTGTACCCCCCTCCCTTCTCCCCTTCTTTATCACCCAATCTTGCGAGAGAGTCCGTGCGATTTGTGATCAGTTTGTGTGGACATAAGTTTTATGTAGTATGCTTGTGCTGTGTGATAATAATGAATGTGTATTTTGTAAATGTTTATTATGTCTCTTAGAACGCAAGTGTGAAAGATTAACTTTTATTTTTGTAATATATGTACATATGTACTTTATATTGTATTTTATGATTTTTATGGTTATTCTACATGTATGTTTATTTTTATTTATTTTCGTTGTATCCACGTGCCCCAAGGGGTTTTATGGAATAAAGCGCTTTTGACTTGACTTGACTTGATTACCACAACAATACACAGTACAGTCAGGGATGGATTTAACCGGAAATTTCTGGTATTTTACCGGTTTGAGAATAAAAATACCGGTTGAAAAATCAGTAGCCGGTAGAGCCTACCGGTTTTTATTTTGTTTGACTGGTTTAAAAAATAAAGAGAAAGAAAAACAAGAGAAATGAAGAGAGAGAGAGAGAGAGAGAGAGAGAGAGAGAGAGAGAGAGAGAGAGACAGCCAGCCAGCCAGCCAGCCAGCCAGCCAGCTGATTATGTGTTTAGGGAGTGTAGACGAGAGGCCTGCGAATGCGTTCAGTAGCCTTGCCATATTCTTTGAGGTAATTAATACAGAAGGATATAACATTGGCGGTTCAAGGGTATCGTGAATACGGATAAATTAAACTCGCGCACTTTTAGATTTTTTTTTTATTTCCTCGTGCTCGTCAGTATGTTTTGCGACACTGGCAGATAGACAAGTAATAATGAAGAAGCAAAATTCTCTTTTTTCACTTTTATTTTTGGCAAACATCGTTTCAGTTATAGTTAGTAGGCTTTACGGTGAGCAGTAAATTAATCACTGCATTCGTCGGCAGATTTCCGGTTGCAAAAATAGTGACGCATTATTAAGCTCTGCTATGGGTCATACCGGTTTCCGTGACTGGCCTCCGGTTTGCGTTCGAGTGGGTTTGTTTACTGTGACGTCGTACCGGTTTTGCAAATCCCTAGGATGATCACTGGTACAATACAAATACAATACAGTTCTTGATAAAGCTGCTCATGTAAAATTGATCATACAGGTTTATCAAATCCGCTTGATCTTTTCTATAACATCAATGAACATTGATTCCCTTCCACAGATAGAACCATGATGGACCGCATGCTTCTGTACATTTACATCTGTGGTGAATACGATTTCAAGGAGCTTCTCCCACGACTGGCGTCGTTGGTTGCCAAAAAAACCATTAACGAAATCACCGGATGTGACACGTACATATTAAGGCCGTCGCTCGCCTACCTGGGGATCCTGCAATCACGATGTGCTGACTTGGAAAAGACCTTGAGTTCCTGGAAGAATGCGTTGCGTGAAATACATGGTTTGGCCAGTAAAACGGGAGCTCCTGCTAGAGGAAGAACAGATTGCGCATGTTACAGTGAGAATTTCTGTTGTGCCGTGTGTTTTGATGTGTTTAGGAATAGATTATTAATCCAAATAAAAGAAATAACAAGCAGATTTGCATTATAAATGGGCTCAAAATTTACAATTTTTATTTTGGAAAGCTTGGGCAATATGAACACAAAAATCAACCCGACCACAGTTATTACAGCTACTAGACTGATATTAATGCTGATGTGGATGTTTAGTTATTTTATAGTTTGGAATTGCATACATCTTGGCTACTTGTTATTCTCTTTGGACTTCTGTATTCATGTTTGCCTGGAGAGCCAAAGGCGACATTAAGTTATTTTATTCGGGCAATGAGGTTGTGTTGAACTGCACTGCGGTATACTTCTTTCTTTTTCTCATAATGAACTTTTACTGTTTTCGTTTATGACGTTTTTAACTGGAATTCTACTGCGATATATTGAGCTAGCGTTTTCTATTAACGTTTACGTGTTTGGCTGATTATGTTAGTTAGTTAGTTAGTTAGTTATTCATTGTTTACAGGGTCCAGCGGACTGCAAAAGAGCCGAATTAGGACCACAAAATCAAGACCACAACTTTGCTGAAAGAGGACTCACCCCTCATCGCATAAAAGATCTACAGAAAAAACCTAGTGGTAACATTGAAGGCACTCCACCAGCCGGTCACTTTGCAATAAAGATATCTCACGCAGGGGACGCTGAGGCTATACTCTAATCTATTAAACCCCCGTTGACAAAAACAAAATAGAATACAAACATCATTATAAAATATCAACAAAACACATACATATAAAATGCCTATATTGACAAATAATAACATCATAAGAAGCCCCAGTGACCATTTGGCAGAAAGCGTCCAATATTCCCAAGCTGATCCAACAGATCTCACACACAAATGAGGAGTTTTGTCCCGGAAGAGTTTTCAAGAAAAAAGGTTGGTGACTGGTCTAGTGAAAAAGAAGATAGTATAGTAGATTTATAGAACAGAGTAGGGAATGAGAAAGAACAAATGAGAAAGACAGTGACAGTGGGAATTTAAAGCACTACCTTTCCAGAAAGTGGGGATACTATTTATATTGAAACCGCCGGCACCCCCATGGGGTTGGCGGATTATAAGTACAGTACGTTTATAATTAAAGGCTAAATAAGAAAATTAAAATTGCACATTTGGAGAGTTTATATTTCCCCTGTGTGTGCTTGTGCGGGCAGGGGCGGATTATAAGGGGATCCAAAGAGTACAAAAACGAACCCCCACCCTCCATCCCCCAGAAAAAAAAATAAAAAATATGTTTTTAAATAAATAAATAAAATAAACACACACACACACACCACTCAAACCTCCAATGCAATTATTGCATACACAGGGCTCGATAGCAAACTTAAAAACCTTTTTTTTTTTACCTATTTTTGTTGTTATATATTTTACCAGATCCACAACATTTCCAGCCTGTCCGAACCACAGGCGCTTGTATCTGCACAGGCGAGCGCTTATGCCAGTGACGCGTCTCCCTTTTGTTATCCATAATTCAATGTCCCAAGGTAGAGCAAGCGAAAATTGCGGGTCATTGCAGTTTTCAAATCTGTATGAACAAACTCGAAGAGTTCTCCCCCAAGAAGGCAACTCATTCATTTCAGCAGTAATTCACGCAAGCATACACAGTAACTATTTGCTCCGTCTATTTTCAAACCCGGTCAACTTCAGTAACATTTTCAAACAAATACCTTTTTCAAGATCACTTCACGGATGTTGGCTGTAACCTATCCTATCCTATCCCGTAACTAGTAGGTCGTTTTGGCACCACATTTGATCGTTTAACCAGCGTAGGCTACTCCATCTTTCTCGATCCTCAGCAACCCTCATAGCTTCGCTCAGCGTTAAGCTAATCCATTCTCAAATATGGTCCTCTTACCTCTCTTTCCGTCTCCCTCTTCTACTGCCTCTTTGCACCG
This sequence comes from Oncomelania hupensis, assembly GCA_036898135.1. Taxonomy (NCBI): domain Eukaryota; kingdom Metazoa; phylum Mollusca; class Gastropoda; order Littorinimorpha; family Pomatiopsidae; genus Oncomelania; species Oncomelania hupensis. The sequence goes on from JBAHVR010000323.1 coordinate 296,317, forward strand.
TGCTTTGCAGGATGGTCTTTGCATGATCTGATGCTCCCGTGATGTGGCCATACCATCGGAGTTTCCGTTTCTTCACCACTGAGAGCATGTGATCGTGTTGTCCAATGGCTTGTGTGATGGTCTGCCGGACTTCGTCGTTGATGATGTGCTGGGTATAGGAAAGGCCCAGAAGTCTTCTATAGCACCTAATCTCCATGCTTTGTATTCTTCATTGTAGGTTTGCTGTTGGCTTCCATGCTTTGCAAGCGTATAGGAAGATGGAGATGGCAAGGGAGCGCAACAGCCTTACCTTGGAATGTAGACTGATGGTCCTATCTTTCCGAATGGGCTTCAAGCTTGTCAGGGCCGCAGTTGTTTGTGCGATCCTGGAGAAGACTTCCTGTCAGGACAAGTTGTCTGATACAATAACTCCTAAATATTTAAAGCTATGCACTATGTTGAGGGATTGGCCTTGTATGTTGATGTCCGTGTTGATTCCATTGGTGTTGTTGGTCATCATTTTGGTCTTCTCTGCACTTATTTTTTTATTCCAAGGGCTTTGGATGTGGTTTCAAGCATCTGTACCAGCTTTTCAAGTTTTTGTTCCTCTCCAGCCAATCAATCAATAGCATCCGTAAAACGGAGTTTTGAGATTGCTCTACCACCTATGCTGACTGTACTTTTGTGTTTTGCAAGGACATCCAACATTTTGCGCTCTATGAAGATGTTGAAGAGAGTTGGAGACAGTAGATATCCTTGATGCACACCGATTGTTGTTCTGAACCAATTCCCGATGTTGCTGTTATGGAGGACTGCACTGGTAGCCTTGTCATGCAGGCTTTTAATGACTTCAATAATGTTAGGGTTGATGTTGTACACTCTCATGGTTGCCCACAGAGCTGCATGCCAGACGACGCAGTCAAACGCTTTCTTGAAGTCTACAAACACATGCACACCAGCTCAATGCCTATGTGAGCACCACTCTGAGGTTCTCCCACTTTTTTTTTTTGAGTAAATTTACGTCCCCGGACACATTAAGCGTATAGGGGACGGGTGAACCACCACTTATGTTTTTTGCCACATTTTGCTGGCTGCGGGCTATTTATAGCTTGCCTATACCCTCCCTTTCAGTGAAAGGAAAGGAAAGAAGAGCACCGGCGAAGCTATTTATAGCTAGCCTGGCTGAACTAATTTCAAAACCTAAAAGCTTTGGTTGAGTCAGTGTGCATGATATAGATGTTGTTGGTGCTGTAGGTATTTCTCCCAGATTATTCTGAGGTTGATTTAGTCAATCTGGTTATGATGCTCCCCGTTGGGACTGTGCCGTTTAGCAATCTCTAACAGTCATTTTTTACCAAGATTCCTAAGCGATGTGAAAGACTAAATTACAATGCTTGGGTCACATAATAATTTATATTAGTTCTCGGGTTTTTAAAGTATCGCTGACTCAAATTAGAATTGATTTTTGCTAGTCAGTCGACTAGCTTAATTGGTCTGAAGAGAAGAAGAGCTAGTGGTCACATAATACAAATAGAATGACACCAGCCGTATTTATGTGATTTGAACTTTAATATATTGAACTCAAATTTTAAAGTAGTTCTAATTAAATGTAATTAATAGTTATAAACTATCCAGTGTTCTGGGGAAGTTATTTAGCAAAACTTCTTCATCCTGTGCTACGATATAAGTTTATGTTAGTCTAAAAGTGTTCCGAATGGTTTTGACATCAATTGCAGTTGGAAGGAGATTTAACTCTCGGTTTCGGTGAGTGCTTGAGTCTGGTTGGTCATTCTGATGGAGTCTGGTCACTCTTGGGATGATCAGGCGAGTCTCGTAGATTCGGGGCCGGACGTGGTGCGGTAGATTGTGGTCGATCTCTTTCTTTCAATGGGAGCAAGCGTTCATGCTTTGACTCCGCAGATCTTCCCAGAGCTGAGCTGGAAAATTCAGAATTCAGGCTACAATATTCTATTCAGGTGTACGGCTAGGGTATGGCCTCTGCAATGAGTCTACTGCATCAGACGCCGGCCGAGCTTCCCATAAGTACACTACGATATGTGATTCTCGGGGTGAATCTATGTCGAATAATATGCATAACATATCAGAAACAATAATCGGTTTCTGTAAATACATATAACATGAACATAATAATACATGACATTCCATATAATACATACACATAAAACTACTAGAAAATACTAGTGTTAACTAACTGCTACTCTCTGGGAAACGTGTACCTAACCTAGTCCATCACTACTTTGGTGATGGCGAAGATTTTCACTCCAGTCTACTAGTTTACCCTCGTGGTACTAAGCTTCATGTGAGACTGAGTAGTAAGTATATAGCTCAATCTACGTCATCTTATCGTTGTCGCGAGCTCATGGGTCTTTTCTCGCACGTCTTCGTGTTCTCTCGTCACGTTTTCGTGTTTTCTCGTCACGTCTTCGTGTACTCTTTTCACGTTTTCGTGGTTTCTCGTCACGTCTTCATATTCTCTCGTGACGTCTTCGTGTTCTCTCGTCACGCATCCTGGAGACTATCTAATATGCCTTACGTATTAGTGCGTCTCACCCCGAATGTCAAGGCGAGATGTAGGGTAGATTTATCAGAGATATGGCTGGGGTGGCTACTTAGCATTCCAGTTACTCTGGTCAAAATCTGAAGGGGGGCTAAGTTGAATTCTTTATGGCGCGTTCTACGTCTTACGTGGAGTAAACGTCTCAAGGAGGTTAATTTAATAGCCGCGGACATTCCCTTCGTAAATTAACAAAGGGTTTTGAACATTTCTTTCTGTTTAAGCTACTTTACAACATCTTTGTCGTCAACAGTTCTGTTATTGATTGATTGTTGCTTTAGGTCCAGCGGACTCTTCCGAGCCAAATTAGGACCAGACAACCCCCAATCCGCATAAAAGATATGCCGAAACAACCCTAGTGGGAAAATTGAATGCCCTCCACCGGCCAGTCACTTTACAATAAAGACATCCCACGCAGGGGACGGCTGAGTCTTTACCCCAACTACTCGAACCCCCGGTTACAAAAACAAAATAGAATACAAACATCATTATAAATCATCAACAAAACACATACATATAAAATGCCTATAGTGCTAAATAATACAATCATAGGAAGCCCTAGTGACCACCCGGCAGAAAGCGTCCAACACTCCCAAGCTGATCCAACAGACCTCATACACAAACAAGGAGTCTTGTCCAGGAAGAGTTTTCAAGAAAAAAGGTAGGTCATTGATCTAGCGAAGAAGAAGATAGTATAGCAGAGTGATAGGACAGAGCAGGAATGGGAAAGAGTAAATGAGGAAGACAGCGACAGTGGGAATTTAAAGCACTAAATTTCCAGAAAGTGGGGATACTATTTATACTGAAAACCCCCGGCACTCCAACGGGGGTACTGTTGCCGCAGTGAATCTGTATTGCCTACAAAGGAAAGACAGGTTTTCAACTGGGGCTTTCACTTTTCCCTATATAGGTTTGAACAATCTACAGTGGCAAGATAGTCCTGTTATTACAATGCGAGCGAGGTATTTACAACCGTTAGAGGTAAAGAGAGTATAAGCAAAAGGAAAAACATGGAGAGAGAGAGAGAGAGAGAGAGAGAGAGAGAGAGAGAGAGAGAGAGAGAGAGAGAGAGAGAGAGAGAGAATGTAAACAAACAAACAAAACAGAACGTACATGATAAACATTTGGCCGCATAAAAAAATAACACGATGCAAAACCTACTAACCATTTATAGTTATATTTATTATATTTAAGTACTTTTACTCTCCGCTCCACTTACATTATTTTGAGTGGATGAGAAAATACAAACATTGTGTTAGTGTTATTCGCTTAAAATTGAAAAGAAACAAAAAAGGTTTCCAAAAACAATCTGTGTAATCAATGCAACAATACTATACAACTCTTTCTCTGCATATCCCTTTAATGTGTTGGTTTTATCTTTTAAATAATGCGAATTGTTGTGCATTTACTTATTGAGTTGTGGTGCTGCCACTGAGATCTTTGGCGAGTATGTTATAATATTATATGTATAGTATTCTATATATATTGTATTATTACATGATTTCATATAACGGGTGGTCCTATTTTTGATGTTGTTGAATACAGACATATATAATTTGAGATTTACTTGATTTGTAATTATGTGTCAAACGTTTTATTTAGCATCCTAAAAATGAACCCAAATAAATGTTCTAGTACACTGACATTGATGCTGATGTGGATGTTTTGTTATTTTATATTTTAGTGTCATGTACAACTTGGCTGCTTATTATTCTCTTTTATAATACAATACAATACAATACATCTGTATTCATCTTTACAAGAGAAAGTACAAGTTTGACTCTGTGTGTCTGGAACATCAATTTATCAAAACCGTGATGGAAAATGTAAGGACGCTCTCCACCACGGCCCGGTAGACCTGTAGGAGAATGTCTTTGGAAAGGCCAAATTTTCTCAGCTGTCTGAGGAAGTATAGTCGTTGATGGGCCCGCTTCACGATGGTGTTAATGTTGGCACCCCAGTTGAGGTCGTCGGAGATGAGGGGACCCAAGAACTTGAACGAGTCTACTGTCTCGATAGCTTGTCCATTGATTAGCAGTGGATCTTTGGGGTCCTGGTTCCTGCGGTAGTCCACAATCATCTCGACAAGGTGGATCTTACGTTAGGATTCTGTTTGTTGATTTTTCATCTGCTTTCAACACTGTACAAACTCATCTTCTGGTGGAAAACATGAATGCCATGAAAATAAACCCCCACCTCACTCTGTGGTTGCATAGACTAATGTGGTCTATGGTGGGCGAAGGACTTCCTTAGTGACCGCATACAGGCTGTCTGTTTTAGGTCTCGCTCTACTGGCCCCTCTCCTCCATCCTCCACTCAACCACTGTGTATAAACCATATGTCTCTTCCCCGTTTGTCTCTGTCTCCTCCTGCTCTTCTTCTGTGAGGACAATGAACACTGGAACACCTCAGGGTACTGTGATTTCTCTTTTTATTTTCACACACTACACCAACGATTGTCGAAAGTGACAGAGCAGATTAGCATGTCATCAAATTGACATATCAGACTCTGTCACTAGGTATGAAAAATGTGTAGAAGCTTTTCCTCAGCGGTTTGATGCTAATTTTCTAAAACTGAAAGTAGGTAAAACTAAAGAAATGATCATACACTACAAAAGAAACAACTCAGATGTGGTAGCTCTCCAGCTGAATGGTCAGACTGTGTAAAGAGTCGAGGAATATCGGTATCTTGGCAATGTAATAGACGACAAGCTCACTTTTTCAAAGAATGCTGAATTTATTTTCAAAAAGTGCAAACAAAGAGTGTACATAATATACCAGCTAAGGTTCTTGAGGATGTCTAATAAAACGATAGAACTTTGCTACCACGCTTTTGTAGAATCAATCCTAACATTTTCATTGTTCTGTTGGTACTCAGTGTGAAGAACAAAAACTGTCAGGCATTGCCAATGTCTGCAGCAAGATTGTTGGCAAGAAGAATGTGGAACATCTGTTCAATAACAGAGCCTTCAGCAAGGACTGACCCAACCCATCCCCTCTCATGTCTGTTTGAACTTCTTCCTTCTAATATGAATACTTATAATACTTTATCAGTACAACCTATGTTAAGCTGATGAATAAAAATTAATACAACAAATTATAATACGAAGATTCCGCTGTGCTCGTTCCAGAAAACAAAAGTAACAAAACCACCCCCATCTTCTTGCTGAATGAAAACTATACCAGAATTTCTTCCTAGTACTGTCTTGGTGCTTGTGTATTCAACTGTCTTGCGGCGCATTTCATTTTATACATCCCATCTGACCATGCTCTGTGTGTGTGTGTTTGTGTGTGTATTTATTGTATAACACGGGAAAGAGTCTACATCTAAGACTTTATTATTATTGTTTGTTATTATTGATAGTATTATTATAGTATTACATGTAATAGTATTGTCTTATGACGGCAATAGATTTTATAGATTCTCTTGACTATGAAACTGCTTTCCATGATGAAAACAGCTGCCATATGATGTGATCTGGTACAGAGGCTTGACACCACTTCCAGAGCCTATGGAATGGAACTAAGTGCAGAGAAGACCACAATGATGACCAACAACACCAATGGCATCAACATGGACATCAAAGTGCAATGCCAATCCCTCAACACAGTGCATAGTTTTAAATATTTAGGAGCTATTGTATCAGACAATGGGTCCCGACAGGAAGTCCTCTACAGGATCGCACAAACAACTGCTGCCCTGACAAGGTTGAAGCCCATTTGGAAAGACAGTACCATCAGTCTACATTCCAAGGTAAGGCTGCTGCGCTCCCTTGTCATCTCCATGTTCCTATACGCTTGTGAAACATTGGCCCTCACAGCTGATCTACAATGAAGAATACAACGCGTGGAGATGAGGTGTTACAGAAGACTTCTGGGCATTTCCTATACCCAGCGCATCACCAACAGCGAAGTCCGACAGACCATCACACAAGCCATTGGACAACACGATGACGTGCTCGCAGTGGTGAAGAAACGGAAACTTCGATGGTATGACCACGCCACCAGAGTATCAGGCCTTGCAAAGACCACCCTGCAAGGCACAGTGCAAGGAGGCAGAAGAAGAGGGAGACAGAAAAAGAGGTGGGAGGACAACATTCGAGAATAGACTGGCTTGACACTGAGCGAAGCCATGAGGGTTGCGGAGGACAGAGAAAGATGGAGTACGCTGGTTAAACGATCATCGGTGGTGTCTCAACGACCTTCGAGTTACGGAATGGAATAGGATGTGATGTGATTGCTCGTAGTGGTCGTAGCTTCTTCTCTGAGTAATTTAATACTATTATATATGATGTTCATACTCTCAAACTATCATTATGAATGGAAAGTTGTCTCAATTGTATGTGCATTTAAATGAATTGTTCTGTCAATTAAATGAAATTAACTGTAAATTTGTTATGTGGGTGTGAGTGCGTTAGTAGTAAGAAAGAACTGGAAGAGATTGTGTATGATCATGAATTTATGTATTACTAGTGGTTTTTGTACCCTGGCAAGCCAGGGTACACAGGTTGCTGTTTAAAATGTAGACAGAGAGACAACTGTTGTCTGCGAGTTTCATTTGGACGATGATACCTCCCCATATCCCCCTTGATACCTCACCATACCCCCCCCCCTCTGATATCTCCCCGCCCCCCCCCCATGATGCCTCATCATACCCCGTTGATACCTCCCCGAACCCACTTGATACCTCCCCATAACCCCTTGATACCTTTCGTACCCCCCTTGTAACCTACATGTACCCTCCTTGATACTTCCCCGTTGATCGTTTCGCAGGTATGGATGAAAGGAATCGACCATCACCATACCCCCTTATATATACCCGTATCCCCGTTATGCCTACCCATGCCCCTTTAAACCTACCCGTAGCCCCCTATTACCTACACGTACCACCTCATCCCGATCCTTGATAATAATAATAATAATAATAATAATAATAATAATAATAATAATAATAATAATAATAATAATAATATTGAATAATACAAATAGAAATCATAAAAAACGCCAAGGGTTGAAAATAAAATTTGATATAAGATATTATAATTATATTAATAATAATATTTTTAGTTTATAAATAATAATAATAAAAATAATAATAAAAATAATAATAATAAAAATAATAATAATAATAATAATAATAATAATAATAATAATAATAATAATAATAATAATAATAATAATAATAATAATAATAATAATAAAAATAATAATAATAATAATAATAATAATAATAACGTACCACCCCATCCCGATCCTTGGTAATAATAATAATAATAATAATAATAATAATAATAATAATAATAATAATAATAATGAATATAGAATAATACAAATAGAAATCATAAACACCAAGGTTTTAAAAGAAAATTTGATATAAGATATAATATTATAAATAATAATAATAATAATAATAATAATAATAATAATAATAATAATAATAATAATAGTAATAATAAATAATAATAATAATAATAAAGGTAAAAAGCCTAAATTAAAAAGAAAAATATGCATATTGTAGTGGGAAACAAAAACCATTTAAAAAAATGGCCCGCTACGGATTCGAACTTGGGTCTCCCTAAACGTTGGGCGAAGGTGTTACCGACTGAGCTATCAATGCTTCGTACAAAAACAATAGATTTTTTAGGTCTATATGGGAAAACATGCTGAAACCTCAATTTGATTTTTAATGGAAGCGCGCGGAATGAGGCTATTGCAGTTTGTGGACATTTTGTTTATTTATTTATCTCAGAAACGGTTAAACGTTCGGTAAGGAAATGTCGGCTATAACGATTTCGTTAGTTTTGAGCACACAACAGGCCGATTCCCAGCGGCCAGCACCTGCCCAGATCAGCGTCCATACCGGACAAACTTTATAGTAGTGGCAATGAAGGACTTCCGGCTAAGCAATTTATATATATAGATTGTATTTGCTTTAAAAGTTTTTGTTCTGTTCTTCCTTCGTTATTCGCTAAGACGCAATGTGCTGCATGGATTCCGCATTATGGGTAATAAAGATTGGTTGACCTGGCTTGACACGCACTAAATCTCTTATCCCTTTTCTCGGTCGCCCCCCACTGTCGCTGTCTTTCTCATTTGCTTTTAATCATTCCTGTTCTGTTCTATCAATCTGCTATACTATCTTCTTCTTCCCTAGACCAGTCACCTACCTTTTTCTTGAAAACACTTCCGGGACAAGACTCATTTTTTGTGTATGTGGTCTGTTGGATCAGCTTGGGATTATTGGATGCTTTCTGCCAGGTGGTCACTATGGCTTCCTATGTTATTATTTAGCAATGTAGGCATTTTATATATATATATATGTGTTTTGTTGATAATTTATAATGATATTTTTAGTCTATTTTGTTTTTGTAAACGGGGGTTCGATAAATTAGAGTACAGCCTCAGCGTCCCCTGCTTGGGACGTCTTTATTGTAAAGTGACTGGCTGGTAGAGAGCTTTCAGTTTTACCACTAGGGTTGTTTCCGCAGATCTTTTATGCGGATCAGGGGTTGTCCAGTCTTGATTTGGCTCGGAAGAGTCCGCTGGACCTAAAGCAATAATCATGTAATGTTATGTAATGTTCTCGGTCACCCAGGGTTTTGTTCGGTCGTCTGGGCGTCAAAGATTGCAAGTTGGGCCCTCAGGCAGCTTGAGTGAGATCCTGTATCGACCAGCGCCTTGAGCAGCTGTTAAGCTGGAAAAGGGCTAGACCAACATAAAAGCGTTTAATGGAATAAAGAAAACTTCTTGTTTTAATAGCAATTTTGATACATTTTTTTTGTTCACCATTTTTTACTGGACGTTTTTGTGATGTACTAACTTATGGTTGTGTGTTAAGAAAAATGTATGCGTTGTGTTTGTGTTTGATTTGAATGTGAGTACACCAATACATAAACGATAAATGAGCCGTTGGAGAATGTTGTTTTGAGTGAAGGTTTTCATAACTGTGTGTGTAAAACTAATTGTACTCCATGGTATGTGTTCTCTCTCTCTCTCTCTCTCTCTCTCTCTCTCTCTCTCTCTCTCTCTCTCTCTCTCTCTCTCTCTCTCTCTCTCTCTCTCTCTCTCTCTCTGTGTTGTGTGTGTGTGTGTGCATGATTGTTTGCGTCAGTGCATCAACCTGCATGCACACATTTGATTTGTCAGTTTTTAATTATAATAATAATAAGAAGAAGAATTTACTTTATAAATTGCAAAACCGTAAACTTGTAGTCTGTTTTAAGCATTGACACACATTCATGATTGACAAGTGAACCATACATAAATAATGTTACAACAAACATCAGGTGTAAACGTCGAGGTCAATACATCACACACACTCTACCCCGCCCCTCACCTATCAACATTCAACCCTCAACGGCCCTCTATCGTCATGACAACCCAATGCTTTGTCTCAAACAGAAAGTACTTTTGGTTTGGATGTTCCGTGTAATGCCCATGTAAATTCGGGGAACCTATATTGACCCGCGGTGAGCCAATGCAGTGCTAGTGCACCGCTATGTGTACTTTTCACATTTGAGTTCAGCTTCTCTGAACTGCTGCCCAATGTCGCAGCTCTATTTTGATAAATACAAACGACAGTAACGTGTAGGTTAGGTTTGTCTTGTAAAAATCCAAATAGAGGGTCTGTTAGTTTTGCAGAAGCTAGAAATCATAATGAATATATTAATCCATGGTGTAACAACTATGTTAAGCCGTGTTTACTGTGGATATTAATGTTCATGTTTTGTATAGCACGATTCTCCACGTCGGCAGACATGCTCATTGCGCATGGGTTGGGTTGGAGGTTATAAGCGGGGAGGTGGGTGGTGATTCAAATATTAAGCAAAGCAGCCATCAGACGTAAGGAATGTACATAATGTGTAAGCTTACAGATTTAAGATATATTTATAGTCCTCATAAATCACAAGGACATTTAGTGTGTAGTGTGACGACTCCACATACAAGGACAATGATACAGATAAAACTAATAGAACATAACATTCTGCCTATATCACTTTACCACAGAGCAATAAAATAACGTTTTCATGAATAGTAAAATCACACACATTTACTTCCACAGACACATCACAGACCCCATTCGTAAGCAAGCCTCCAGTCAATGGGACACTATCACACCTGCATACCCGCAACCACACGGCATTTGCAGTCTTCCACTAAACGGCGCACAAACCCTCAACATACATACTGTGTATAATAGCTCTGAGGTTCTTGACAAAGTATTACAATAGAAGAGTCTTCAGTGACGTCTTGAACAGAACACCTATTATTCTGTTTAAACTGTAGAGGAAGAGCATTCCACAGATTTGGTGCAGGATTTGAGAAGAATTTGTAACCCATCGTCCTTTTATTTGTATTGCCCTTCTCACGGCTTCTGAACACTAAGCAACCTGAGTCGACACTGCTGTGAAGAACGAATGTTGCGTTCTGGTTGGTGGGGAACAACCGTATTGTGGTACCGGAGGTAGGGCCTACTTGGGAGGTATTGTGGGAAAGAGTCTTGTAAGCAGCTGTGTGTCAAAGACAATAGCTTGTGTTTGATTCTGCTTTCCACATATCACCTAGGCCCCGACCTAACGGAATGTCTAGAGTGATTTAGGAAACTGTAGGCCTATCCTGCGAGGGTCATTTGGATTAATATGACAGCTTTATTTCCTGCCTCCTTCAACCTTCAGTAAGAATTAGCATATCCAGAGACTTCTCAGTAAGCAGATCATGAACATCAGATGCCTCGTTTGATACTGATTGTGCATTGAATAGACCTACTACTACCAGACATCTTCTATAATGAGAGACGGAAGTGCTTCATAGCGTATATGTAAACTCGAGTGACAAGGCAGGAGTTGCTTCCCTTGGGCTTGGCAGTATGCAAGATCAAATGCGCTCTTTGACACAACCAAAATCCTCTCGATTTTCGTCAGTTAAAAAATAGCATTATAAACCGTTCTGTGAATTTTAACGTTTGCATAGTGACTTTTAATGCATATTATTACATGTGATATTATTTTGTGCAATAGTCTTTAGCACTTCAAAGCATTGTTAAAATAATATCTGCACCTACTAGGCCTACTAATTATTCTTATTATTATTTATTGTAATTGTTGTCCTTAATAATATTGATATTGTTGTTATTATAATTATAATTATAATAATAATAATAATAATAATTATTATTATTATTATTATTATCTGTGATGTCATGTCTAGGCTTAATAAAACAAGTGGTGAAAAATGTGTGTGTGTGCACAAACTCTACCTCTCACTCTCTCATATACCCCCAATTTCTATCACTCAGGAACACAATTTGAATCCATTTTTTAAAATTCTTTACTGTAAAAATTCCATTGAATAAATATAAGAACTACAATTGCATTGTTAAAATAATCATTATAGTAGCGCACTCCCCACTCCCTCTTTTCACACTTCAAAGTTGAATAAATTTAACTATTCGTAGGTCTAATATTCACTACAACAATTGTTTAGCTTCTTTGGGTGTGTTTATTTGCTTTTACTATTATGTTAGATCTGGTGGCGTGTCTTTCCTTCTGTGCCTTAAATTGAAGTTGTGTTGTGTGTCTGAAACGCTCATGTTAAATATGTATTAAGTGTGTGTCAGGACATGTTAAATTGTGTCTTAACAGAGAGCTTCTTGGTCTTAAAAAAATAATTTGTTTTATTTTTTTGTAACCAATATAATGACAGCAGATACAAACAGAATGTTTCATAAGGTAACTAAGTTTTCTGTATCTGAATGTTTGCTTTTAACACTATATTCAGTGCACAAGTGTTGGGGGAAAAAATTATCACAAGAGTAGGAAATCAGGAATACAAGATGATGAGTGATAACGATTTCATACAACAAATTTTATTTGTTATCTTTTTTTGGTCACAAATTGTATCTATATATTTAGGTTTGTACCCACAAACTCTCACAAACAATTAAAAGAGGCAAACATCACTATTTTCACAGTGAATATATTAACAGTTGCTTTAAAACAAAGAAGGCATAATATATCCTGAATATAAAGGTTGTCTCCAGATCTTGTTGTTCCAAGTTGTATATATAGGTACAATTATGCACCGAGTACATGTATGACATGCATAACAGTTAATATATTCAAATGATAAAATTGTTTACAAAATTAATCTTAGCATTTCTAAAGACTAGAATAACTGTACACTGTGTACAGCAAGTGCAATGTGCATTGCAAGTGTTAATACACATCTACACTATGCCTTTTTTTTGCACACATCTGCAAGAAAAAAGCACCGTCTTATGGTAAAGTGTAACTGTACATATGCAAAGGAATTATATTCCCTGTAAAATGATTTCGAAAAAAGAAAAAAATATATACAGTGAATACAAAATGAATTGTTCCTCAAAACAATAGCTGCATAAGACAATGATAAACACATCACAAGAGTAAAGTACATACATTTGTTGATAACAATAATGTACTACTACTAATAATAGTAATAATAGTAATAATAATAATAATAATAATAATAATAATAATAATAATAATAATAATAATAATAATAATAATAATAATAATAATAATAATAATAAAGTTCCAATCATAGTTATCTTATCATCAACAATGAAGTAATGATTTGAATGGCCTATCCTAATATCTTTTTATGCAGGATCTATTTTTATGTAAGCTAAAGACATATCCTTTGATAATAATATTCATCTGTTTTCAAACAAGGTTACAATTTCACACTGAAATACAATTAGCATCTTGTTTATTTGGCCTACAATGTTTACAACTTGCAATGCCATCTGTTACCATGAGAATGCTGAATTTATTCATGTTCTAGTAACTAGTTTTAAATTTCATGCTACTTTTGTTTTGTATGTTTACATTTAAATGTATACACAATCATGATTCAATTGCTGTTGTGCTGTGGATTGTGGTTTAAAATTAAAAGCTAATGCTCACAGTCTCGAAAATGATCCCCATCATTATAGACTGTATTAAAAATGCTGGTCAACAATATATTGTGTAGGCCTAACTGCTGTTAGCCTAACCTTTAACAATTATCTTTTTCTTTTCAAGCACTGAAGCAGCCCTAAATACAAACTAAATCTAAATTAGCTGGTACGAAATGCCTAGGTTAATAAAGTTATGCCTTAGTTTATAAAAACCAAAAATTGTTATAATTTAAATGTAAAACAAAGATAAATTTGGTCAACACGACAACACGTCAACAGTCACAACACGTCAACAGTCACAACACTAACAGTCAGACATAAGATAAAATTAATGATTCAATGGAATTGTGAATGATCGAATTGCCACATATGGCAAATAATAGACCTAAATCAAATGATAACGAATCTAATGTAAGTTCTACTGAGCTACTTGATGTAACTAAGAAGGTACTAGTATTACTATTACTATTTATATAGTATTACTACTTCATCTTTAGGAAATCTGAAAAAGGGTTTCCCCTTGCAGCTTAGCTTGTTTCTAGCGTTGGTACAATTAAGAGCGCTGCAGAAATCGCCTCCCGGCTGTATCCAATCACCAGTTACTTTCACTTTGCCGCTAGATTCCATTTTGCTTGTTTACAGCCAACAAGCGGAATAACTCTTTTCTCCCAGTTTTGCGATTTTTCATTGACTTCCTTCTCTCATTATAGTAGAAGCTGTCTGCTACTACTACTAGCAGATCACTGGTAGTAATAGCAGACTCACTCATAGATGAAGCGGACACTGTGCCAACAGTTAATGAAGCACTGCTACAACATAATGAATCAACATCTGACCCAGTCTTTAGGCTTTCCTGACTGACACTCAGGAGACATGGTAGCATGTTGAAATGGAAGGAGTTGGAGAGATAACGATATTGGATTGGTTTTACTTATGAGCAGAAGGATCAGGAAGTACATCAATACCACTACATGTGTTTGATATATCCATAGATAAAGTGAGCATGAAGTCAATAGATAGATATTGAATGTTTATAGCGTCCAGGGGCACAGTCAATAGATAGATATTCAATGCTTAAGTTATAGGATCCAGGGGCACAGAGTCAATAGATAGATATTCAATGTTTATAGGGACCAGGGGCACAGAGTCCATGGCTGATTTAGAAAACAGGCACACATTACATTGAGATCTAGCAAGTCTACAGGGCTTTCACTTTCCTTCCACCTGATCTGATGATGTTAAGTATAAATGAAATTCTTATAACATATAACAATTTTATTTTCTAAGTTTCTAGTGTTGCATTCAGAATGTATTAATATTAACTTTGTCGATGTTATTTAATATTTTACAAGTTAATATAAGATCGCCTCTAACTCTTTAAAATTTCAAACTCCGAAGGCATATTTTCTTGAACCTATCTACGTGAGGCAATTTTTTCAAGGATTTAACCCATTTTATCATTCTTTGCTGCACTTTTTCAATCGCTGACGACCATGCCGCATTAGCATATTCTACACGAGGTCTGACCAGTGTCTCGTACAAGCATGTTAGTGTATCTTTATCAAGGCAGGAGAAGAATCTCCGTATAATCTCCGGCATTTGATTTGCCTTTGCAATTGCAATATTAATATGTTTATCAAATTTTAACTCTTTATCAAAAGTGACTCCCAAATCCATCTCTTCACTGCAACTGTCAACTGACACTCTCTGTTCGTCAGGTGTAATATTATATTTATGGCAAGGATTCATTTTACCAGTACTTGGAAGCGTTGAAATAGAGTTGCCACCTGTCAGACCATTTACCACATTAATTATATCGGACTGTAACTTAAAACTCTCATTGGACAAGTTGTATGTTTTGTGTCATCAGCAAAAGATTTACAGATGCTTGATAGCTCATCGTGTAAGTCGTTTATGAAAATCGCAAATAGAACAGGACCCACAATACTATCCTATCCTATCCTGTCCCATAACCCGGAGGTCGTAGGGGCACCACAGATGATCGTTTAACCAGCATACTCTATCTTTCTCTGTCCTCAGCAGCCCTGATGGCTTCGCTCAGTGTCAAACCAGTCCATTCTCGAATGTTGTGCTCCCACCTCTTTTTCGGTCTCCCTCTTCTTCTACCTCCTTGCACTGAGCCTTGCAGAATAGTCTTTGCAAGGCCTGATGATCTAGTGACGTGGCCATACCATCGGAGTTTCCGTTTCTTCACCACTGTGAGCAGGTCATTGTGTTGTCCAACGGCTTGTGTGATGGTCTGTCGGACTTCGTCGTTGGTGATGTGTTGGGTATAGGAAATGCCAAGAAGTTTTCTGTAGCACCTCATCTCCATGCTTTGTATTCTTCGTTGGAGCTCTGCTGTGAGGGTCCATGCTTCGCAAGCATATAGGAAGATGGAGATGACAAGGGAGCGCAGCTGTCTTACTTTGGAATGTAGACATATATATATAGAAGAGATATACAAAAAGAACAAGAACACCTCACAGGGAGCTGATGTCTACCGAAAAATCAACAATGACACCCGAAAAGGCATGCGCACAGCAAAGAGAAATACCTACAGCACCAACAACATCTATATCATGTGTTCATAGACTTCAAGAAGGGGTTTGACCGAGTCTGGCATGCAGCACTATGGGCAACAATGAAAGTGTACAACATCAGCCCTAAAATTATTGAAGTCATCAAAAGCCTGTATGACAAGGCTACCAGTGCAGTCCTCCACAACAGACAGGTGAAATAGTTAAAGAAATTAACTAGATAACTTCAACGAACAACATGCAAATCTAATTATTATCGATCTGTTTGAACTTGTTATACGTTACGAATCACTAGTTATTTTCAGATCTATAACCTATTCAGCAACGCATATTATAAGTTCCACTCAAATCCCATAATTTAGAATTTGTTTGGAATAAGATTAACACACGCAATAATAACAAATTGATATATATTTGCTTCATGCATCAATGTCTTTCTTGCAATATTCAGTTTCAGCATATAATTTACAATCTAGAAGAATGTCATCTACACATCAGGTTTATCAGTTTTCCGAATATCACTGTCATCACATAGTTTCATCAGGAGATAGATAGCGCATCAGTTTATCATACAAACCTTAAAAAGTAACTTCACAGTAAGCCTGTAGCTTACACAATGTTGTTCTCAATGGCGCCTGTGATCTCTGATGAGGCGAATTTCCCTGCCTCACTATGGCGGCCATTCACTCCTACATCATTGTCACTGCCACGACTCCCCCTGGGTAGACACCACAAACAAACACCTTACACACGCAGACAACCCAGACAGAATGACAGTTTCCCGCAGACGTGAAGCGATGATAACACAACAATTATATATACAACTTTCAAGCTATTTATTCATTCATACCACACACTCATACACATACAACATTTACACATGAAACGAGAAAGATGGTGATGGAACAATCAATGGATCAATGAGCAATGAAATGGAAATGTCAGATGAACGGGGGTTGCTGATCAACCACGTCTAACTAACGACTGTGCAACGCCAATGTCCGGGCACAGAGGGGGCAAGTGTCAAGAGGGGGACAAATAAAGAAGGAGCCGACCTGATAGTAGGGTGTCCCCGTTGATGCCTCCGAAAGGTAGCTGCCTCCTCGTTGTGGTTGACGCTGGACTGTCGCTGTTTAATCCAGGCGCTGTGGTGTCGCCACTCCCTCCGCCGCTGACGATGACGATGATGGTGATGATGACGCTGTAGTTGCGGCGGCCCTGCCGCCGTCGACGCCTCTCAGCCTGACTCCTCCTGTCGGCTACCTCGTAACGCCGAGGCTAGGTCCCGCAACAGACGTCACGATCACGCGGGAAAGATGAGGTTGTGGAACGATGAGGATGTTCACAAACGTGGACGTGGACGAATGGGTGGTGATGATGATGTGGGTCCAACGACCGGATGTCGTCGTCGTCGTCGCGCTGAAGAGTTCGACGAACTTCCGAGCGACGAACAAAGACTTTCGAACCTGCAACATGCTTGCCGTATTGTTAATGTCAAGTCCACCCGATTCTGTCCCCCTCCCTCCTCACACTCTCCCCCCTTACTAACTAACTAATTCCGATACCTTGAGGAAACGCCACTGCTGTCCATTTCACTTCCCTTGACTACTTTTACTGTCTCTTGTAATCAAACACATAATTCAAAAACTAAATGACATTATGAATACATGAAATGAACAATGCTGCAAATGAATACATGAAATCATCAACACATTATCCATCTTGAGCAACCGCAACCTCAACAACAGCAACCACTTCCATCCTAACTTCCTCACACTTCACCCCCATTCTCCCTCCCTCATTCTCCCTCCTTCAGTCGCACCCTTCCTCTCCTCAGTGCAACCACACTTCCCCCAGCCTCACGCACAGCTATCGTTCAACACTCCAAACAGCTGGCCATCGGTCAATAGCACAGTAAAGGAAAAATCACCATCACACTTACCCAACGGCTCGATTGTAAAGTACCTGTAGCTAGCGACTTTCCATTGCTCGCCTACACAGTACTCCAAGTAGGGTAAATCCAGTGCATAGTTTCCATTAGTGGACAATGCCTCACACTAAACTACCACACTGCACAAACTTTGCTATATTATAGCTGCACTCCAATCTGAGAGTTAAACTACAAAACACAGCACCTTTTCCAACTAGTATACTCTTTTTGGAACCAGTTACTATTATTCGTTAATAACTGTCCCCCCTACTTTTCCAGAACAACCAAAACACCCAGAGCAACAAAACAACCCGGTCTACACCGTAGCTCTGCCAAAACCTGTTCTGACTAACAGTGAACACATTCCCCAAAACTGGCTGGCCAAACTATGCTGTTCAAAAATCACGCTTCCCACGCACATAACCATACATACGACACCGCGCAGTTACTACCCCAACTCATTAACTCCCCACCCGCACTTACTACTCGGTTTCAACACAGGCTGCCCTGTGACAATCATACAGGATGAAACTATAGTGGGCATCTACCACAGCCAGAAGAATGATGTTGTGAAATCCCTTGTAATTATAGAACAGGGACCCACTGTTGTTTGGTGCTTTCAGAGCAATGTGCTTGCCATCCATGGCACCGATACAGTTTGGAAAGGCCCACTTTGTTCTGAAGTCATTGCTGATTGTCTGCCATTCCTCCTCTGTGTTTGAAACCTACACACAACGTGTAGAAAAAAATTAATTAGTATATTATTTTACCACATACGTTTACAATGTAGTACATTATTTGTAAACATGCCGTATTCTATGTTTCAGCAGCAACCCTAGAATCACAGCAGCAAAGCCCAGAATCACAGCAGCAAAACCCAGAATCACAGCAGCAAAGCCCAGAATCACAGCAGCAAAGCCCAGAATCACAGCAGCAAAGCCCAGAATCACAGCTGTTTGATTCACAGGATGAAGTGGAGGGGCTGGACAATCAAAATGAAATGGAGGGGACGGGCTGGCAGGTGGACACACAGGACAAAAACACTCAAAACAGAGAAACGAGTCTCAGCAGGACCAGGGGACTCCAAGTCCAAGAGCTTTTACACCAGGAAGTAGAAAAGGACGTAGCACTACCATTGACAGATAAAACGCTGGAGGGTGTAAACCAATAGCTGGCCAAAAGGACTGAAATGATGAATAAGAGCAGCACGTTGGAAGAAAGCAGAACCATGGTCTGGGCAAGAGCAGTAGTTGCCGACCTTGACAGCCTCAAGAGTGACCGTACAAGAGAGATTTTAAAAATGGACATGCTTGCCTTTGTTCATGTGGCCAAAGAGGCAGGAACTTCTTGACAACTGATTCTAGATTAGACCAATTTCAGTATAAATGTCTTAATCTTTATCAGATCAACATAATACTTCTGTTTTATGAAAATAATTAACTGTTCACTTATTTCGCTTAGCACCAAGGGAGGGAAGGGGGACCCCAGTGCTTGCTAACAGTAATAACACACCACCCACCCACCAACCCAACCAACCAACAAACAAAAAATACAGAAATGATAAAAAATAAAAACAGGCAGTGTCAGTAGGAATTGTTTTTATTGTTAAAAGAGACTGACCTCTTTGAAAGCTTATAACTGTAAACGAGAAAGGAAAATAAAATGGGGAAAAAAAGTACTGCGCATTTAAAAAAAAACTGATTCATTTTATTGTCAATATCAAAACAAAATGTGTGGGTTGGTTGAAAAAACATCAGGGATGGGTTACCATTACCAACATTTGATGGCTTATTAGATGGATTTTGATCCTCAGCAGACATGCGTTACTTACCTTTAACTAAGTATTTATCAAACAGTGCCTTGCAGATAGCCTCGCAGGTCTCAGGAATAATTTCTCCTAAAGCCTGGCGACTAATGCGGTAGAGGTAGTTCAATGAGATAAAACTGTCACCTGTGAAATAATACATACGTGTATGATAAACATAATGATTTTTATCATTTATAATACCAGGCCTGGTGGGTCGTTTATGAGAGAATTGCGGCGAATTTTATCCAGATAACTGACATCGGAATTCGTTTTTTTCAGAAATCATGTTAAATGACTACAAATGACAGGATTCACAAAATCACGGCACAGACTGTGATAGATCTGCTAACTTTAACATGTGTATGTAATGTATTTTATTTATCACCAGTTATTAAGTTTCTACAGCCGTTCATTAAGAATTAAGCATATCATAAAAAACTGATTGCTTAGTCCGTGTTTTGTTCAATCTGTTTCATTTGTGCTAAGGCTATGGTTAAAGTTCAATAACATTTCAAAAGTTTACAATTAAAATACACACGTTTGACTTTAAGTGTGATCAGTGGCAACTCTTATCTTCTGAACATTCCTCTTGAGTATTCTTGTTTGTGCGGAGTGTAATCTTTAACAAATGCTTTCTTATTCTTGACTGTGTAGTGTGGTCTCCTGACATCTACTTGCTATTCTCTTATTCTTAATCAAAACAGTCATATTTCACACATTCAAATTTATACACATGTAAACGTGTAATGTTGAGATAATCAATGACAACTGAAATCACACGCACACACACATTTCAGAACTGAAAATTAAAACAGTAATAATCTAATGGGACTTGACAGCAATATACGGCCACACCCCAAATTAGGTTGGAATAAGGTAACCCGACCAACCCTGTCTTTTTTCCGCCGACCCTAAAACTTTTAAAATAGATTTCTTATCCCAAGAAAAAACAGGGGGTACATTTTGCGCCATTCCAAGACTAGGGGTAAGAAACCAGTAACAAATAAATAATGATTTATTTATTTAATAGTTCTTATATAGTGCTTTTCCAGCTCAAGAGCTGCTCAAGGTGCTGGCCGATACAGGATCTAACTCAAGCCGCCCGAGACGCCCACCCGCAGCCTTTGGGCGCATGGTCTGATGCCCGGACAACTGAGCACAATCCTGGGCAGCCAGGGATGGGGGAGAAGGACCTAGTTGCATGCTGGGTGTGTTCTTGTCACCGGCACTCACCCGTCTAGGACATGAGCGTCAGGATCTTTAAAGTCTGTTATGATGGAATGTATGCATCACAGACTAGACCTCGGTTTATACTCTCATCCGAAGGAGTAGGAAACAGGAGTAAAGTGTCTTTCCCAAGGAAACAACACAATGCCCCGGCCTGGGCTCGAACCCGGGACGTTCAGATCCGCAAGCCAAAGCTCTACCATTAGGCCACCGTGCCTCCCTATGATATACCGACCGACCCTCCAGGTCTTGCAGTTTGTCCAGGTCGAACTTCAGTCTAGTGCACTTTGATGTATTTACTCTCTTCAAGTGGAGCCAGAAAGACATCATCACGAGATCGTGGTCACTTCCGATGTCTGCTTCTGGAAAAGTGCGTGTCTTGCCAATGTTGATGCTTGATCTGAAGCGTTTCTTGACCATGATGTAGTCTATCTGTTTGTGATACTCCCCGCCAGGACTGTGCCATGTCCATCGTCTGGAGTTTTTATGGAGACCAAGCATGTTTGCCAGTACCATTGTTGTATCTGGCAAACTCCAAGAGTCTCAGACCCCTGTCATTTGTCTCGTTGTTGCAATGGGGTCCACAGTGTCTCCCCAGTTGTGGTGTGCATCTTGGCCAACCTTGGCATTCCAGTCGCCTTGCACTATGACTATGTCCTTCTTCGGCACTTGGTCAAGGACCGCCCATAGATTTTTATAAAAATCCTCCACTTCGCTATCGTCAAAGACTGATGTTGGGGCATAGGCCTGGATGATGGTGATGTTGAAAAAGGCTGCTCTCAGACGGATGGTAATGAGTCTACTGGAGACTGGGCGGCAACCCATGACAGAGGCTAGAATGTTCTTGTGGACCAAGAATCCAACGCCGTTTTCGTGCCTGTCATCTCTACCGCTGAAATAGAGCTTGTGGCCTTTGTCGGTCGTTGTTTCACCTAGACCTTTCCAGCGCAGTTCGCCGATACCTAGAACGTTCCATCGATAGTGGTCCAGCTCGTGGGCCAGTTCTTCAAATTTTCCTTCCGCAGTTAGGGTCCTGACATTCCAGGTTCCTATGACGATGTTGTTGCTCGTGCGGATCTTGCTAAATTGTCCATCAGTAGCATACCTCCATCCTGGTGGCCAACGGAAGGCGCAGTCCTAGTGTAGCCGGGTGACGACCGATCCGGTATGGAATTAGTGGATAGTTTCATCTTGTAGTGTGTCTTGGGCAAAAAAGACCTGGCAGTGCCCAATCCTCTCCAGGCTGTTGGCCACAGCCGAAATCCACGAATACAGTGTGGCTCGCCTTTGCCCTGAGCACGTGGTCGTTGAACCTGTAGTAACGTGTGGTTTCTCCGCCGGTGACTTATCTTATAAATACTTCCTTCGGATGAGAGTATAAACTGAGGTCTAGTCTGTGTCGCAAACATTCCATCATAACGGACTTTAAAGATCCTGACGCTCATGTCCTAGACGGGTGAGTGCCGGTGACAAGAACACACCCAGCATGCACCTAGGTCCTTCTCCCCCATCCCTGGCTGCCCAGGATTGTGCTCAGTTGTCCGGGCGTCAGACCATGCGCCCAAAGGCTGCGGGTGGGCGTCTTGGGCGGCTTGAGTTAGATCCTGTATCGGCCAGCGCCTTGAGCAGCTCTTGAGCTGGAAAAGCGCTATATAAGAACGATTTAAAAAAAAACTCTAGGTGCGCACTCAGCACTCATTTAAGACAAACTGACATCTTACACTTGCGGGTGTATGACAAACACATGTATACAAGTGCAGACAAACATGCTAACTCATAGGAAGGTAAGGGGCTTAGATCTTGGTACAAAACATGGAAAGAGGGTGTTAGAAGTGCTAATAGAGGAAGGTCTGGAAGGAAGAGAAATAAGGTTTCTGACGGGGGGAAAAGTGGGAGGGTGTTCCATATATGTGGGCCACAGGCAGAGAAAAAGATAAGAGTGTTTGGAGCAAGGAGTGTGCAGGCGGAGAGGGTCGGAGGCTGAGCTAAGAGAGCGGGAGAGAATATAGAGGTGGAGTGAGTCAGAGAGGTACACAGGGGCAGAGTTGTTAAGAGACTTGTAGCAGAGAGAGAGAGAGAGAGAGACAGACAGACAGAGACAGGGGGAGATAGAGACAGAGGGAGATAATGTTATTATTTTATTAACAATCGTGAAATCCCCAAGTGTTTGTTTTTTAATTTTAAAAAAAAAGGACAATTAAGGGACACTAGCTCATCATGAATGTCACCGACATTAACCGTCAACAGACACAATGGAAATTACTAATTATTACAATGGTCCTAGAACACAGGAAGTAGTCTGGTTCTGGATTGTCGATGTAGGTGACAGAAGGTAGGATGGGAAGAAAAAGGGGGGAGAAGAGGGAGAAGAGAGAGAGAGAGAGAGAGAGAGAGAGAGAGAGAGAGAGAGACAGACAGACACAGAGACAGAGTGGTGTGTGTGTGCGTGCATGCGTGTGTGTGTGAGAGAGAGAAAGAGAGAGAGGGTGAGAGAGAAAGTTGTTTGGAGGAAAGAAGAGCAGTGATTCCTGGATGGGTCTGGGGGTGATCAAGACAGGGGCAGTCAGATAGAAGGCCAACCATTTCAGCGAAGAAGCTGTCATGGTTAACAGATTTCAGGTTAAGGATACAGATTCATTAAACTAAAACAGGAGTCTTACTAACTTCAAAAAAGTTGCAAAGCACAAAACAAATAATAATAAAAATTTAAAAAAATTACATGGCATGTGATGAAGGGGCGTGGAAGTTTTACTGGAGCACATTTGTCACCCTTACAGAAATATCTAAATTCTCAATAATGGACTTAACAGCTAAAAAGTGCCAGTTCATTTTAGACATCACTGTGCTGAGAGGGTTTCTAAAATATGCAAGCCAGCAAAATAAAACATATGCAGAAATGTATTGAAATAGTTGTTTGAGGTGTACACATACCGATAAGAACCTGACACAGACCTGTGTCTTCCCTCCCTTCCTACTAGCGTTTGCCATATTCCACCTATACACCAACGGTCCCACTGTAAGGTCAAAGGTTTTTACACCCTTTGACTTGTGCAACTCAAAACTGGCCTATTGTCTAGCATGAGCCTTGTCCTGGTTGTCCAAAGCCTGTTAAAACAAGCAGCAACAATGTCAACATCTCTACACCACATTTAACAAAAGAAAATACATTAAACACAAATGTCAATAGTTACTCTACCATAGGTGTGCTGACAACCCTTTCAGGAAAAAAAGTAAGTACTATTAGAGAGTCAACATTAAAAACAAAAGCGCCTAAAAAATACCTTAGTATAAGCATCTTGTTGTTTCGTTGCAAGGCGAGAAGCGTAAGTGTCTGCATCCTCAAAGTCAAAAGTAAGTGGATCGTCACTGGCATCTTCCATCTAGACAAAGCCAAATAGTATTCGTAAAACTAAGGTAAATTTTATAGGCCATTATCTAAAATAATCCTAGATGAATACATGCACATGTAAACACCATAAAAATCAAACAAATTTAACATGGCATTAAACACCTGATGACTTGTCCCCCAATTTTTTCAAGCATGGATAAAATTAACATAGCAGGCAAATCAATTATGTGTACAAAGGATCCAATATTTTGTTTCTGTTTGAATTGTCCACAATATTTTATTTCCTTTTTTGTTTTATGGTCCCCAAATCAAGCCAACATTTATCATGAAGCATTTGTAAATAAATATTGTTTCTTTTGGAGGCAAAGTAAAATACCTAATAGTAAAACCCATCTCTTGAAATGAAAAAAAGGTAAGATTCTCTTAAAGTGTTGCATCTGTACACCCCCCAACAAGGAGTGATTGATTGATTGATTGATTGATTTATTGTTGCTTTAGGTCCAGCGGACTCTTCCGAGCCAAATCAGGACCGGACAACCCCCGATCCGCATAAAAGATCTGTTGAAACAACCCCAGTGGGAAAATTGATGCCCTCCACCGGCCAGTCACTTTACAATAAAGACATCCCACGCGAGGGACGGCTGAGGGTTGACCTCAACTACGCGAACTCCCCGATTACAAAAACAAAATAGAATACAAACAACATTATAAATCATCAACAAAAAACATACATATAAAATGCCTATAGTGCGAAATAGTACATTCATAGGAAGCCCTAGTGACCACCCGGCAGAAAGCGTCCAACACTCCCAAGCTGATCCAACAGACCTCATACACAAACAAGGAGTCTTGTCCAGGAAGAGTTTTCAAGAAAAAAGGTAGGTCATTGATCTAGCGAAGAAGAAGATAGTTTAGCAGAGTGTTAGGACAGATCGGGAATGGGAAAGAGCAAATGAGGAAGACAGCGACAGTGGGAATTTAAAGCACTAAATTTCCAGAAAGTGGGGATACTATTTATACTGAAACCCCCGGCACTCCAACGGGGGGAACTGTTGCCGCAGTTAATTTGTCATGCCTACAAAGGCAAGACAGGTTTCAACTGGGGCTTTCACTGTACCCTTTATAGGTTAGAACAATCTACAGTGGCAAGATTGCTCATGACCCCAAGGGGTCCAACAAGGAGTCCAGAAAGAAAAATATTTTGTTATTCACGCCCCTACAAAAATTTTGCATCTGCACTTTTCGTTCATAAACTACACTAAGAAAAACTATCCATGGAGGGGTGACACCACACCGAGTGAGACTAACCCTAGCAACACTGCTGGATCATCTAGTGAACATTTTCCATCAAAACATTACAAGAGCCTACTTTTGATTGAATAAGAAAAGCTCTATAGAAAAATATAATAATTTAGATTTTAACAATCTATTTTAAACAGAAATGACCATCAAAAACTTAACACTACGTAAAGAATACCAACCTCGATAGGCCAACGGGGCTGGCGGCCAAACATTAAAAAGAATGGTGAAAACTTGGTAGATGACTGTCGCTGAGTCCTAATGGAAAAGCAATGTCATCCACCATTTCGTCCCAATCAGATCCATGATCAGCCACGAGTTTTCCAAGCCGCATCTTCATTGTTTGGTTGGTGCGCTCATCCAACCCATTGGTTTGCAGATGATATGCAGATCCATATTTATCTGAAACAAATGAATGCACCATGAAAGGTATAAGCAACTTAAAAGCCCACAAAAGTCATTAAAGATGATCAATTAATGCTGAAAGCTTGAGCATACACTAAAAGGAAGGACCAATCAGCATTTTACATAAGTACTTGCCACACACATAGTGAAAATAATAATAATAATTCCAACATTTATAATGCGCTTATCTTATAAATAGTTATAATTCTAAGCGCACACTCAGCACCTACACAGGTTATTAAACAACTACGGATACAATTACACATGTTATTAAACAACTACGGATACAACTACAACAACAAACTCATTACATTCGCAGGTGTACGACTACCACAACGAAGTGAAGGCAGACAGCCTGACAGATTGCAAGGTCAGGAGAGCAGAAGTATGTGTGTGTATATATATATATATCTACACAAAGAGAAAGTGCTAGAAAAGTTGAAAGAGGTGGGTCTTGAGGGCAGACTTGAATGAGGAGAGTGAGGGTTTCATGTGCAGGAGAAGTGGGAGAGTGTTCCAGGTGGATGGACCAGAGGAAGAGAAAAAAGCGGGAACCAAATGTGA
Organism: Oncomelania hupensis; assembly: GCA_036898135.1. Taxonomy (NCBI): domain Eukaryota; kingdom Metazoa; phylum Mollusca; class Gastropoda; order Littorinimorpha; family Pomatiopsidae; genus Oncomelania; species Oncomelania hupensis. The sequence continues at coordinate 322,931 of JBAHVR010000323.1, forward strand.
AAAATCTGCAGAATACACAAGGCTCATTTCCTAGGGCAACCCCATTGTTTAATAATTTAATTTCTCTGTTTGTTGTAATAAAGTATTCTTTACTCTTGAATACTGAGTAGCCTCAACACAGGCAAAAGGAACCATTAACCTCAGAAAATGCTGACCTGATAACAGAACTCTTTCCCTTGATCTGTTGAAATGTGTTTTTGATTGATTGATTGATTGATTTATTGTTGCTTTAGGTCCAGCGGACTCTTCCGAGCCAAATCAGGACCGGACAACCCCCGATCCGCATAAAAGATCTGCTGAAACAACCCCAGTGGGAAAATTGAATGCCCTCCACCGGCCAGTCACTTTACAATAAAGACATCCCACGCGGGGGACGGCTGAGGGTTGACCTCAACTACGCGAACACCCCGGTTACAAAAACAAAATAGAATACAAACATCATTATAAATCATCAACCAAACACATACATATAAAATGCCTATAGTGCTAAATAGTACATTGAAATGTGTTTTGGGCAGCCCCGTCTATAACAAAATATATCATATCATAGGCAAAAAAAGGCATAATGCAGTGGTCTGCAAAAGGGGTTAGCTATCCTAATCCTAAATGGGGTAAAACTAAAATTCTTGAGGATATGGACTCATTACGCATTTAATTTTTTAAGGGCGTTCCTTGTTACAGCCTCAAGAGCACTGAACTACATCATATTTGGTGCTCCAACAATCCCGACGCGCTAGCGCCACTTCCGCTCTGACGGTTCTTCCCTGGCTGCCAGTGAAAGCCAGAGTTGACTACAAAGTTGCCTCTCTTTGCTATCAGTCTCTTCATGACCAACATTTTCCTGTCTACCTCTCTGAACTTCTCAACCCTTACAAGCCAACCCGCACTCTTCGCTCTCAAGGCGCTTCTCTTTTGACAGTTCCTCGCTACTCTCTTGAATCATTTGGCAAGAGAGCCTTTTCCGTCTATGCTCCTACCCTGTGGAACAAACTCCCGTGCAGCCTTCGCCAATCTCCAGCTCTTGACTCTTTCAAAGCCCAAATGAAAACCTATCTCTTCCGCTTACATCTGTAGAACATACTCTCTTGCGGACACCCTGTCGCGCTGACATCTGAAATGTGTGTGTGTGTTTGTGTGTGTATGTGTGTGTGTGTGTGAGCGTGTGTGGGTGTGTGTGTGTGAATGTGTGTGTGAATGTGTGAGTGAATGCGTGTGTAGGCGTATGTGGATGCATGTGCGTATGCGTGTACTTGTCTTAAAACTGTTTTGCTTTTTAAATGAAATTTCATCCCTCTTAACTTGTTTTCACTGTGAATGAAATTAGAACTGTTGTTGTTGTTGTTGTTGTTGTTGTTGTTGTTGTTGTTGTTATTATTATTGTTATTGTTATTGGTGTTGTTATTAATATGTGAATCCCAAATATGTTTTCTTTTTAAACCAGATTAATGCCATTACACGAGCTTTTATTCTCTTCATCTGGCCTGTCATATGTTGTAAAAATGTTTAGTTATTCAACGATTATTCTATTTTTAAAGCTGCTGTAGTTCACCACCATTTACACTTTACATCTTAGATGAGGCATTGTTGATCTGCCTGTTTTGGTATTAACGTCCCACTTTAAAAAAAAAATTCTTTGAAATTATTCTTTTTTTTAATAAGTTGATTGATTGATTGACCGATTTTATATTTTTATTTGTTGGTTTGTTACCTTCACTAGGTTTACATGTTGTCTTGTTTTTAAATGCAGAATAGATCTATTATGCATGTGTATCTGTGTGTGGCTGCGTGTGATCAAGCGCTTTGTGAAGCATTTTATGTTTGAATTCCGCTATACAAAATAAATTGATATTATTATTATTATTATTATTATTATTATTATTATTATTATTATTATTATTATTATTATTATTATTATTATTATATTTGCCAATTCACCTATCTCGTGCTCGAAAAACTTGTTCATTCTTCACCTGTTATTGTATGGCGACACTGTTACTGCTCGCCCTCCCAATTCATACACGGAAGTCACAACGCAGGTGTAGGTATAGGTTGATATTTTATTCAGTACAACTGTACCCCGTGACCTGGTGAAAACTAGAAACTAGGTATACTGAGTTCGGCTTCATACAAACACAATAGATAAAAAAGGAAAGAAAGAAAGAAAGAAAGAAAGAAAGAAAGAAAGAAAGAAAGAAAGAAAGAAAGAAAGAAAGACAGAAACAGACAGAGAGAAAGAGTGAGAGAGAGAGAGAGAGAGAGAGAGAGAGAGAGAGAGAGAGAGAGAGAGAAAGAGAGAGAGAGAGCTAAGAAATGCATCATATTATTATAAATCAATTAATGAACAAAGCTACATGTCTCGGCAATAGTGTGGTCGAGTGTAAACTCAAAAAAAGTACAACTTATCAAAAAATTTATCGCTAACATTCGAAACAAGTTTAAGCATAAGTTCAATAAACGATGATATAAAGAATGAAAAAGAAAGACTTATCCAAAATGATAGATCGTGGCCTAAATATAAAATATTTGAGTATTTACCTTGGAACCGCGTATTGGGGCGATACAGTACAAAACTGGTGCGATCGAACAAGACTTGTTCCTCGTATCAAGGTTGACATAAAAGTGAAGCGGAATTCCAAAATTCATCTAGGCTTACTTATTACAAAAAATCAAATTCGTGAACCCAAAAGAGCCTCGTTGTCAAACTTATAATTAGCATTCTTCTCAGTTCGCTTTTATGGCAACAATAATTCCTATAGCAGAACAGCGCGGAACGTGATATTAAAGTGGGTTAATAAACAAGCAAAAAACGTGCTGCTCGGTGCAATGTATTACTAGCACAAAAAACTTAGCGTTGAACAATACAGTGAGCGATTTGAATGCATATGACCCAAAGCACACACGTATGCACGTACAGGAGCTACAAATGATTACATGTGCAGCACAGAAAGACAGATGAAAACAAAGCATCAAGGCATAACAAAAAATCCTTCCAAAGCCAAATAAGGATAATATTGTCAACCAAAAAATAAGACACAAGACAACTCAGATTTCCAATACAAATAAATCTGATCTAGATAGTAGTGTCTCTTTAGCTTTCTATCATCGTTCAAACGTCTTTATTGGCACACGGGGGAAGAAGACCAGAGGGGTGGGGGGAGGAATACATACATACAAACATACATTCACAAAAACAAACAAACAAACAACAACAAATAGACGAAACAGGTGGCCACACAACATGAAATAATAACTAAGGAGCTCTTACTATCAGCCCTTCCGCGCGCTGAAAGGACTAATAAGGCTTGAGAGGGACAAAAGCATAATAAGGGGGGAGGGGGGTGACGACACAAGACGAAAGATCACAAGGGAGGACAACGAGGAAGACAAGAAGACGACTTTCTATACAGACTCAACACACTGGCAAGAACACCCCCGGCCTTAACTTATCCCCGGAAGTTAACATTATTGTCTCCAAAGCTATTTTTTTGCAACCGAGATCTCAGCATTAGGTTCACTTAGAGTCCAGAGTTATTGTCTTAACGCAAGCAGGAGATACCAAAACGTAGGCAACAGATAGAATGATACATGTCAAAATTAGTCACTGTCAGACATTTATTTTATATAGTTAGTCTGTGTAACCTCTGAAGGCTACTTATGACATCCATAGCTAGCGATCTAATTGCTAGTCTGGAAGGGTCACATGCAGAGGGATGATTTTGTGGACAGGCCTGTCCAGAAGTGAGGTCCGCACAAAGCTGGCGCCCCTTTTCCCCCTTTCCACAGCTGCCAACCTGAGTTGGACAGACCTGACGAGACCGTCTCGACTGGGGTAGAGTTTCTCGATTCTGGCGAGCTTCCAGGTTCCCCTCGGCGTGCTTTCATCAGTCAGGATGACCACCATGCCCTCACGAACGGAGTCCTTGGCGTCATACCACTTCTTGCGTGGCTGCAGAGTGGACAGGTATTCAATTCTCCAGCGTTTCCAGAACTGCTCGACGAGATACTGCACTCTTCTCCAACGCTTTGTAGAGTACAGGTCGTCCTTCTGAAAGTTTCCTGGAGGAGGGAATATGGGTTCAGGTTTAACGGTGAGGAGGTGATTTGGAGTTAAGGGAGCTAGGGCCGATGGGTCTTCGAGGGAGTCAACGCAGAGAGGTCTGTTGTTCACAATGGCGGCCACCTCGTAAAACAGAGTAGAGAGAGTGACAGCTGTCAATCTCATGCTGTGTTCCCTCAGCAATCCCTCGATCACGCCACGCGTCGTGCGAATGAGCCGCTCCCAAACCCCTCCAAAGTGGCTAGCAGACGGAGGGTTGAAGATGAAGTCGCAGCTTCTATACTGCATGTCGCTTTTGACCCTGTTGCCATCGATGTTCTTCTTAGAGCTTCTCAGCTCTCTCTCACCGCCGATGAAGTTGGTGCCCCTGTCACAACGTATGGATCTCACGTTTCCACGAATGGCTACGAATCGTCTCAGACCACATATAAAGGCGTCCGTCGACATGTCTTCCAACACTTCTAAATGAACAGCCCTGGAGGCCAGACATGTGAAAATGAGGCCATAACGCTTGACCTCCCTTCTTCCAGAAGCAACGTGAAAGGGGCCGAAGCAATCCAACCCGACGTGAGAGAAAGGAGGAGCAACTTCCGTTCTGTCTGGTGGAAGATCGGCCATCTTCTGAGTCTCAGGTTTCCCGCGCAACCTGCTGCAGTGGACACATCGGTGGATCACAGCGGAAACAACTCTCCTCGCACCACAAATCCAAACACCAGCTGTACGAAGAGCACCCATCGTGGTCGTCCTTCCTTGATGCCCATTCTTCTGATGGTGATGTCGGACAAGTAAGGTAGAGAGGTGACTTTCTTTGGGAAGTATAAAGGGGTGTTTGATCTGATAGTTCTCAGCAGACTGAGCGAGGCGGCCACCGACTCTCATGATGCCCAATTCGTCTATGGAGATGTCGAGACGTTTGAGCTCAGGGAGAGTGGATCGCAGCGATGCAGGAAAGTGTTGAGACTGAACACTCTGGATGATTCTCATGAGTGTGTCGTGGGTTTCTTCCAATGGTGACAGAGCTGCTTGTTTCAGTTTCGTACCCTTCTGTCGTATGCGCTTGACCCAGGCCAGGATTCGGCTGATGACGTTTAGCAGTCGATGGAGGGTGGAGAATCGGTTAACTATTTCCTCAATGCCCTTTTTTCCATTCACCGCAGTCTGAACTCTGAGGACCTTCACTTCTTTATCTTCATCAGCGACAGACACTTCTGGAATTTCATACACGATAGGTTCATTGCTGAGTAGCTGGGGGCCAGAGTACCAGTTTGATTGGTTCATAGCTTGTACATCCAAACCCCGTGAAGCATGATCTGCAGGGTTTTGTTCCGTGGAAATATGGTGCCACTGTTGAGGGCGACTGAAGTCACGGATTTGCTGGACCCTGTTGGCCACAAAGATATGGAATCTCTTCGTTTCGTTGTAGATGTAGCCGAGAACCACCTTCGAGTCAGTCCAGAAGTGATGTTGCGACACGAGGCCTTCAAATTCACGCTGAAGAAATCGAGCAGTCTTGACAGCGAGGACTGCTGCTTGTAGTTCGAGACGCGGAATGGTGACTGTACGAAGTGGAGCAACCTTGGACTTGGCCATCACCATGGAGCAGTGGGGTTTCCCTTCACCGTCAACGACACGAAGGTAAGAGCATTCCCCATAGCCACTGTTGGAAGCATCTGCAAAATGGTGAAGTTCCACGAGTGACCAAGGCAGCTTTGCATTTGAGAAGTAGCAACGTGGTATCTGTATCGAGGACAGTGCCCCGAGATCGCCCAACCAGGAATTCCAACGCTCCAATAGACCAGAGGGAAGTGTGTTGTCCCATTCAAGGTTCTGTCTACACGCTTCTTGCAGTATCAGGCGACCCCTGAGCACTAAGGGCGAGACCAATCCCAAGGGGTCAAAAATCGAGGCGATAACGGACAAGGCTCCTCGCTTAGTCAATGGTCTGTCCTTGAACCCGTTGTTGAAATGCAAGGTGTCCGCTTCCAACGTCCAACATATGCCAAGGGCTCTCTCAATGGCACTTTCGCACTTCTCAACTTTCCTGTTAACACTTGCAGTCTGGACCACCTCAGTTTCTGGGAAGGACGACATGACCTTCTGTGAGTTCGATGCAATCTTGTGAAGGCGTAAGTTTCCCCTTTCACAGATTTGGCGCGCTCCCTTCAGCAATTGTACGGCCTCAGCTTCGCTCTGGTCGGAGTGAAGACCGTCGTCGACATAGAAGTCTCGTTGGATGAATGTGGAGGCCTTTGGGTTCAGTTGGCGATTGTCCTTGGCTAGCTGCTTCAAGGCGAAATTGGCGCAGCCTGGTGACGAAGCAGCGCCAAAAAGGTGTACCCTCATGCGATGATCAACAGGCTCGGCAGTCAGATCGTTTTGAGGCCACCACAGGAATCTCAGATAGTCTCTGTGACAAGGTGCGACGTGAAATTGATGAAACATGCGTTCAACATCGCAGGAGACAGCAATGGGAAACAGTCTGAATCTGCACAGAACTCCCATCAGCGAGTTCAAGAGGTCTGGGCCTGACAACAAGTGGTCATTTAGAGATGTTCCTTGGCATGTAGCGGCACAGTCGAACACGACCCTAATCTTGCCTGGCTTGTTGTGGTTGTACACTCCATGATGTGGAATAAACCACACGGTTCTTGAAGATGTGTCGGAGTCGCGAACAATTTCTGCATCACTTCGTTCTAACATTTGGTCCATAAACTCCTTATACAGCTGGAAATGGTCGGGATTGTTGCAGAACTTGCGTTTGAGACTCATCAGCCTTCTGTACGCGACGTATCTGTTGTTTGGAAGCTGAGGATCATCACTCTTGAATGGAAGTGGTAGTTCATAGTGTCCTTCCTCATTGACCTTGATGTTTTCAGTAAGGATCTGCATAAAGCGTTGATCCTCTTGCGAAGCTGGTTGTTCATCCGGGAAGGCAAAATCTCGCTCCATCATCTTGATGAGACGCTCATTCGTGACATCCTTGGTTCTAAAAGAAATCGCATGGACGGAATGCTGGTGGTGCCGGTGTAGTGAGCAGATGTAGAGTTGACCTCTGGGCAATTGGGACCGAAGGATCGCTGAACCTCACCAACCACGCTCCATCCTAAACGTGTTTTTTGAGCGTAGGGTTGTCCAAGTTCGCCCGATACCACTTGCAGAGGTCGTAAGGCTTCAGACACGTTGACACCAAGCAGTAGGGCGACTGGGGCATCGAAGAGGGGGTAGAAGTGGCAAGCAAGATGCTTGAGATGTGGCAGAGATTGAACAAATTCACGTGTAGGAATCTGTCCCTTGTCAGTGCAGATCTCGCGATGAGAATGCGTGGCGGGCACATCAATGTAGTCCCTGGAGTCATAAGCCCGCACTCTCAAGTCAGTGTAAGTCTTGCATTTGACCGTCTGTTTAATAGAGGTGAGCGTAGTCAGAGTTAAGCATGTGTCCCGTTCTTGCAGGTGTAATTTCTCTGCGACCTGGTCTATCACAAAGGAAGTATCGCTCATTGTGTCTAACATGGCGTACACCAGTACCTCGTTGTGAGGCTCGGATTTGGCAGACACATAAACAGGCACATAGAGTGAGTAGAGGCGTGATGTGGGAAGCTGAGATACTCTGTAGGCTCTCTTGCCCTTAGTCTCTACGTTTTGGTTTTGCTCAGGATCAGCTGCGAAGGCCCCGACGACATTCACCTGACCTTCTTCCTTGGGCTCACTTCGGTTGTCTGAATCGCCACTTTGGCGATTTTCAACAAGTCTTGACTGCCTTAGAGGAGGGCCTAGGTCGTGCAAGGCGGTGTTGTGGTTGGCCTTGCACGTCTTGCATTCATACTTGGCACGGCATCCCTTTATGAAGTGACTGTTTTGAAGGCATCAATGGCACAGATAATTCTTTCGGATGAAGTCCCTCTTAGCCTCAGGTTTGATGGCGATGAATTTCCAACAATCAAACACATGATGGCGGCCATGACAAAATGCACAACCATCACCTCTCTCTTGGTTGCTGTTGTTGCCTTGTCCTCTAAAGTCTCTAGGTTTGGACCGATCAAGTTCGGAAGGATTATTCTGTTCTTTTCCATCCATGGCTTGGTTGGAGTTTCCGGACGTGACGAAAGTTTGCCCTCCTCTGCTTTGTCTTCCAGCAGGGCCGTCATACTCAGGGGGCTTCTTCTGGTTTTGTTTGAGATGAGCGTTGTGAAGGCAGTCAGTTTTCTCCTGCAGGAAAGAGACGAAGGTTCTGAACTCAGGGTATCTTCCAGTTGCGTTCTGATGAGTTACGACTCGGCTACCCCAAGACATTGAGAGAGCCTCAGGAAGTTTCTGAAGCAGTTTCTTTATTTGCGACGGATCGTCAAGCATTGCTAGTCCTTGAATTTTTCGTGACATCACTTCACACTGTTTTAGATAATCGGCGAAACTCATCAAGGAGTTGTAGTCCTTGGCCCTCACGTTGGGCCAACTGTCAAGCTTCTCTTTGAGAGACTCCGCGATCGTGTAATCTTCACCAAATCTTTTCTGGAGTATCTCGAGAGCACTGAAGTATGATGACTCACTTAGTTCGTAGTACAGATCTCCCACAGCTTGCTTCGCAGGTCCATCGATGTAATCTCGCAGAATGAGCATTTTGTCCTCAGGTTTGATCGAATCGCTGCTCACCAGATGCTTGAATGCGGCGATCCAGCTGGGGTAGGATAAAGGATCGCCCTTGAAGACTGGTGGCTTTGGCACGGGCAGCCTGGTGATGGCCATGGCTTCTGCTAAGCATTTAACGATAGCTTGGATGTCGGTATTCGCAGGGGTGGCAGAGTCGACATGAGAACACTCTGCACGTCTGGACGTGTTGATCGATGGGTGCACTGGTTGACTCGCGGGAGGAGCTTGACTGACCTGACAGACTAAGGGCACGAACTCGGGAGCTTCGCTTCTCAGCGTCGAGTTGCCCAAAGGCATTTGAACTTCGTTGTAGTTCTGGTGCTGAGCAAGAGGGACGGTAGCGGTAAACGAAGTGTGGCAGTCTGGTCCTTGTCTTCGTTCAGGCGCGACACCGCCACTCCGTTGCACGTTTCTGTGGTCGTTAGCGTAGTTGTGGCGGTCTTGGTGGTCACGGCCAGCCAAATAAATTCTGGGATAGATCTGACTGGCCTCAGAGTGTAGTGGTTGGATTTGAGTAGGATGTCTAAATCGCTTGAGACTTCCACCGACACTGTACTGTATGTATGGTAAAGACTCTTCTGTCTCAGCTATCCTTGCCAATGATGTTGGTCTATGCGCCTTAGGCCAAGTCTCTTGGTCATGATGGCTTTGGGTCATGCGTGATTGGACAAGGACTTTATCAGTACGAGAGCGTTCACTTTCATCCACCAATGTGGTGGTCATTTCAGTCTTTATCTTTACTGGATCAAACATAGTTCGTTCTTTCTCAACGTGGATACCAGCTAGATCACCAGGAACGGGTGTATGCTGCTTGGTTTCCTTTCAAATATGACGGCACGAAATTCGCATCATGGTTCATCCCTTTGGCAGAATTGACGTGAATGGCTGAACCTCCCGAGACGGTTTCAGGTTTGAGATTCAGAGTGGTGGAGATATTAGAAGGTTGCGTTGATGAAAGCAGACTTCTTTTGGCGTCAGCGTAGTTGGTAGTCTCGTGACCGACCATGAGTTTTACTTCTTGCTGCTCGAAGTGCGTTGAAGTTCAGTGATACGTCCTGATTTGAGTCTCTCACATTTTCGTTCACCATTTTTTCCTGGGCTGACGAGCTACGAGGCCTTCGAGAGTTAAATTCTGCGGCATCGTCAATTTCTCTCCACTGTCCGTCAGGGCGACATAAGAAGAGATCGTGGACCTTATCGATTGTAGGTAGTGATGACAGGGTGGAGCTAGCTACGCCAGATTTGGAGCTACTCTCCAGAACGGCTGCCGCTGCAAGAGCTGCGTTGATCTCTGCTTGCCTTTCATCACGTTCTTCTTTCGCCTTAATAGCCGCCAGTTGGTTTTCCATTTCTTGAATCTCTCTTCGGGTTTCACTTTCTCGCCGAGCTTCATCCTCTGCTCTACGTGCTCTCTGCCGTGCCCTTTGTTGTGCCTCTTCAGCCTCACGTTGTGCCATTTCTGTCTTCCATTGTGCCCTTTGTTGTGCCTCTTCAGCCTCACGCTGTGCTTCTTCTGCCTCCCTGTCGAGTTTGGCCTTTATTTTAACTTCGTTTAGACGTGTCTGAACTTGCTGTTTTTGCCATTGTGAGCATTCCTTCTCGTAATTGGCTCGTTGTTTGACCTCTAATGCCGCAACCTCTGACAGCCTAATTCTACGTATTGAACTGGACGAGGAAGTAGATTTTATTGAACGAACAACCGACCTTCTGGTTAGAGATCTAGTATTGTTCTCGTTCACTTCAGTTTGAGCTCGTCCCATAGGCGTTGTTGCATCACGGATTTCCGATTGATGACCCACAGAGTCAATGTTCATACGACTTCCAGTACACTCTGCCTCTGTCGGACATACTGGTTGCATGAGGCTAGTGAATGGGGTCGATCTGTATGTCAAACCCACAGACTCCTCAGAAACAACACGATCATGATGCACAGGGTTAGAAACTCCATCGAATTGTTGTTGAGGTTCAGATTCTTCTAAATAAGGGGTTGTTTCAGCATCAGCATTTGCGTCAGCGAGAGGCAGTATGGATATGGAAAGGCGTCCGGCGAGGTTGTCACTTTCTTTCCTCAAGACTGAGAACGTGGTTTCAGTATCATCATCTAGTTGTATGTATCTTAATGCATTCCTACGGGTTGTGAGAACACGAGTGAGGTCTGTTAGCTGGTTGAGTAGTTTCTTGGTTCGCGTATGAGTTAAAGGACCTTGCTGGGTTTCAACGTTAACATCACGAATGAACGACTCCAATTCATGAAAGGCACCGTGATAGTCACTGAGGCGTATCGGTCCATACTGTTCCACGAACTGAGAATTGGGCATGACGGTTCTTTGAGGCCTACTGTAAGACACAGTTGTTTCGTTTGAAGTTCCAACACGAGTTGCTGCGGACGACAGACACGCGGTATCAGCAGATGTTGTGGGTAAGAGAGCGATGTGCAGAAAGGAGAATCCACCCGCTCTTTGGTACCGATGGTAGATGACGTCACGAGCAGCGCATTTCCTACAGACGACGCTGCAGACTCGAGCGCTATCTCATGATGCAAGTCCTCTTCCTCCTGTTGCATGACTTGATGTATGGGTGCCTCCTCCGACTCGAGCAACGTCGAGAGGTCGGATTGGCTTTGTGGTAGGACTGTAGACTCGGCTAAGCTCATGTTCATTGAGTGGCGATTCTCCAGACGTCTCGTTATGACGGTGACTTAGAGAAGTCCGCAAGGTCAGCGGTCCCCAACACGCTCGGACGTATATGACCTTGGGATCCTGAGTTGGTGGCATGAAGGGTGACGTTCTCTTGGTGTGGTTGGACGTCAGCCTCGGATGCGCCAAGTTTTCACTGTTACTGCTCGCCCTCCCAATTCATACACGGAAGTCACAACGCAGGTGTAGGTATAGGTTGATATTTTATTCAGTACAACTGTACCCCGTGACCTGGTGAAAACTAGAAACTAGGTATAAATATCTAGTACCAAATGCAATAAATGGCAAACACTGAGTTCGGCTTCATACAAACACAATAGATAAAAAAGGAAAGAAAGAAGAAAGAAAGAAAGAAAGAAAGAAAGAAAGAAAGAAAGAAAGAAAGAAAGAAAGAAAGAAAGACAGAAACAGACAGAGAGAAAGAGTGAGAGAGAGAGAGAGAGAGAGAGAGAGAGAGAGAGAGAGAGAGAGAGAGAAAGAGAGAGAGAGAGAGCTAAGAAATGCATCATATTATTATAAATCAATTAATGAACAAAGCTACATGTCTCGGCAATAGTGTGGTCGAGTGTAAACTCAAAAAAAGTACAACTGATCAAAAAATTTATCGCTAACATTCGAAACAAGTTTAAGCATAAGTTCAATAAACGATGATATAAAGAATGAAAAAGAAAGACTTATCCAAAATGATAGATCGTGGCCTAAATATAAAATATTTGAGTATTTACCTTGGAACCGCGTATTGGGGCGATACAGTACAAAACTGGTGCGATCGAACAAGACTTGTTCCTCGTATCAAGGTTGACATAAAAGTGAAGCGGAATTCCAAAATTCATCTAGGCTTACTTATTACAAAAAATCAAATTCGTGAACCCAAAAGAGCCTCGTTGTCAAACTTATAATTAGCATTCTTCTCAGTTCGCTTTTATGGCAACAATAATTCCTATAGCAGAACAGCGCGGAACGTGATATTAAAGTGGGTTAATAAACAAGCAAAAAACGTGCTGCTCGGTGCAATGTATTACTAGCACAAAAAACTTAGCGTTGAACAATACAGTGAGCGATTTGAATGCATACGACCCAAAGCACACACGTATGCACGTACAGGAGCTACAAATGATTAGACAGATGAAAACAAAGCATCAAGGCATAACAAAAAATCCTTCCAAAGCCAAATAAGGATAATATTGTCAACCAAAAAATAAGACACAAGACAACTCAGATTTCCAATACAAATAAATCTGATCTAGATAGTAGTGTCTCATTAGCTTTTATCATCGTTCAAACGTCTTTATTGGCACACGGGGGAAGAAGACCAGTAGGGGTGGGGGGAGGAATACATACATACAAACATACATTCACAAAAACAAACAAACAAACAACAACAAATAGACGAAACAGGTGGCCACACAACATGAAATAATAACTAAGGAGCTCTTACTATCAGCCCTTCCGCGCGCTGAAAGGACTAATAAGGCTTGAGAGGGACAAAAGCATAATAAGGGGGGAGGGGGGTGACGACACAAGACGAAAGATCACAAGGGAGGACAACGAGGAAGACAAGAAGACGACTTTCTATACAGACTCAACACACTGGCAAGAACACCCCCGGCCTTAACTTATCCCCGGAAGTTAACATTATTGTCTCCAAAGCTATTTTTTTGCAACCGAGATCTCAGCATTAGGTTCACTTAGAGTCCAGAGTTATTGTCTTAACGCAAGCAGGAGATACCAAAACGTAGGCAACAGATAGAATGATACATGTCAAAATTAGTCACTGTCAGACATTTATTTTATATAGTTAGTCTGTGTAACCTCTGAAGGCTACTTATGACATCCATAGCTAGCGATCTAATTGCTAGTCTGGAAGGGTCACATGCAGAGGGATGATTTTGTGGACAGGCCTGTCCAGAAGTGAGGTCCGCACAAAGCTGGCGCCCCTTTTCCCCCTTTCCACAGCTGCCAACCTGAGTTGGACAGACCTGACGAGACCGTCTCGACTGGGGTAGAGTTTCTCGATTCTGGCGAGCTTCCAGGTTCCCCTCGGCGTGCTTTCATCAGTCAGGATGACCACCATGCCCTCACGAACGGAGTCCTTGGCGTCATACCACTTCTTGCGTGGCTGCAGAGTGGACAGGTATTCAATTCTCCAGCGTTTCCAGAACTGCTCGACGAGATACTGCACTCTTCTCCAACGCTTTGTAGAGTACAGGTCGTCCTTCTGAAAGTTTCCTGGAGGAGGGAATATGGGTTCAGGTTTAACGGTGAGGAGGTGATTTGGAGTTAAGGGAGCTAGGGCCGATGGGTCTTCGAGGGAGTCAACGCAGAGAGGTCTGTTGTTCACAATGGCGGCCACCTCGTAAAACAGAGTAGAGAGAGTGACAGCTGTCAATCTCATGCTGTGTTCCCTCAGCAATCCCTCGATCACGCCACGCGTCGTGCGAATGAGCCGCTCCCAAACCCCTCCAAAGTGGCTGGCAGACGGAGGGTTGAAGATGAAGTCGCAGCTTCTATACTGCATGTCGCTTTTGACCCTGTTGCCATCGATGTTCTTCTTGGAGCTTCTCAGCTCTCTCTCACCGCCGATGAAGTTGGTGCCCCTGTCACAACGTATGGATCTCACGTTTCCACGAATGGCTACGAATCGCCTCAGACCACATATAAAGGCGTCCGTCGACATGTCTTCCAACACTTCTAAATGAACAGCCCTGGAGGCCAGACATGTGAAAATGAGGCCATAACGCTTGACCTCCCTTCTTCCAGAAGCAACGTGAAAGGGGCCGAAGCAATCCAACCCGACGTGAGAGAAAGGAGGAGCAACTTCCGTTCTGTCTGGTGGAAGATCGGCCATCTTCTGAGTCTCAGGTTTCCCGCGCAACCTGCTGCAGTGGACACATCGGTGGATCACAGCGGAAACAACTCTCCTCGCACCACAAATCCAAACACCAGCTGTACGAAGAGCACCCATCGTGGTCGTCCTTCCTTGATGCCCATTCTTCTGATGGTGATGTCGGACAAGTAAGGTAGAGAGGTGACTTTCTTTGGGAAGTATAAAGGGGTGCTTGATCTGATAGTTCTCAGCAGACTGAGCGAGGCGGCCACCGACTCTCATGATGCCCAATTCGTCTATGGAGATGTCGAGACGTTTGAGCTCAGGGAGAGTGGATCGCAGCGATGCAGGAAAGTGTTGAGACTGAACACTCTGGATGATTCTCATGAGTGTGTCGTGGGTTTCTTCCAATGGTGACAGAGCTGCTTGTTTCAGTTTCGTACCCTTCTGTCGTATGCGCTTGACCCAGGCCAGGATTCGGCTGATGACGTTTAGTAGTCGATGGAGGGTGGAGAATCGGTTAACTATTTCCTCAATGCCCTTTTTTCCATTCACCGCAGTCTGAACTCTGAGGACCTTCACTTCTTTATCTTCATCAGCGACAGACACTTCTGGAATTTCATACACGATAGGTTCATTGCTGAGTAGCTGGGGGCCAGAGTACCAGTTTGATTGGTTCATAGCTTGTACATCCAAACCCCGTGAAGCATGATCTGCAGGGTTTTGTTCCGTGGAAATATGGTGCCACTGTTGAGGGCGACTGAAGTCACGGATTTGCTGGACCCTGTTGGCCACAAAGATATGGAATCTCTTCGTTTCGTTGTAGATGTAGCCGAGAACCACCTTCGAGTCAGTCCAGAAGTGATGTTGCGACACGAGGCCT
Organism: Oncomelania hupensis; assembly: GCA_036898135.1. Taxonomy (NCBI): domain Eukaryota; kingdom Metazoa; phylum Mollusca; class Gastropoda; order Littorinimorpha; family Pomatiopsidae; genus Oncomelania; species Oncomelania hupensis. Next base: position 338,040 of record JBAHVR010000323.1, read on the forward strand.
TCAAATTCACGCTGAAGAAATCGAGCAGTCTTGACAGCGAGGACTGCTGCTTGTAGTTCGAGACGCGGAATGGTGACTGTACGAAGTGGAGCAACCTTGGACTTGGCCATCACCATGGAGCAGTGGGGTTTCCCTTCACCGTCAACGACACGAAGGTAAGAGCATTCCCCATAGCCACTGTTGGAAGCATCTGCAAAATGGTGAAGTTCCACGAGTGACCAAGGCAGCTTTGCATTTGAGAAGTAGCAACGTGGTATCTGTATCGAGGACAGTGCCCCGAGATCGCCCAACCAGGAATTCCAACGCTCCAGTAGACCAGAGGGAAGTGTGTTGTCCCATTCAAGGTTCTGTCTACACGCTTCTTGCAGTATCAGGCGACCCCTGAGCACTAAGGGCGAGACCAATCCCAAGGGGTCAAAAATCGAGGCGATAACGGACAAGGCTCCTCGCTTAGTCAATGGTCTGTCCTTGAACCCGTTGTTGAAATGCAAGGTGTCCGCTTCCAACGTCCAACATATGCCAAGGGCTCTCTCAATGGCACTTTCGCACTTCTCAACTTTCCTGTTAACACTTGCAGTCTGGACCACCTCAGTTTCTGGGAAGGACGACATGACCTTCTGTGAGTTCGATGCAATCTTGTGAAGGCGTAAGTTTCCCCTTTCACAGATTTGGCGCGCTCCCTTCAGCAATTGTACGGCCTCAGCTTCGCTCTGGTCGGAGTGAAGACCGTCGTCGACATAGAAGTCTCGTTGGATGAATGTGGAGGCCTTTGGGTTCAGTTGGCGATTGTCCTTGGCTAGCTGCTTCAAGGCGAAATTGGCGCAGCCTGGTGACGAAGCAGCGCCAAAAAGGTGTACCCTCATGCGATGATCAACAGGTTCGGCAGTCAGATCGTTTTGAGGCCACCACAGGAATCTCAGATAGTCTCTGTGACAAGGTGCGACGTGAAATTGATGAAACATGCGTTCAACATCGCAGGAGACAGCAATGGGAAACAGTCTGAATCTGCACAGAACTCCCATCAGCGAGTTCAAGAGGTCTGGGCCTGACAACAAGTGGTCATTTAGAGATGTTCCTTGGCATGTAGCGGCACAGTCGAACACGACCCTAATCTTGCCTGGCTTGTTGTGGTTGTACACTCCATGATGTGGAATAAACCACACGGTTCTTGAAGATGTGTCGGAGTCGCGAACAATTTCTGCATCACTTCGTTCTAACATTTGGTCCATAAACTCCTTATACAGCTGGAAATGGTCGGGATTGTTGCAGAACTTGCGTTTGAGACTCATCAGCCTTCTGTACGCGACGTATCTGTTGTTTGGAAGCTGAGGATCATCACCCTTGAATGGAAGTGGTAGTTCATAGTGTCCTTCCTCATTGACCTTGATGTTTTCAGTAAGGAATCTGCATAAAGCGTTGATCCTCTTGCGAAGCTGGTTGTTCATCCGGGAAGGCAAAATCTCGCTCCATCATCTTGATGAGACGCTCATTCGTGACATCCTTGGTTCTGAAAAGAAATCGCATGGACGGGAATGCTGGTGGTGCCGGTGTAGTGAGCAGATGTAGAGTTGACCTCTGGGGAATTGGGATCGAAGGATCGCTGAACCTCACCAACCACGCTCCATCCTAAACGTGTTTTTTGAGCGTAGGGTTGTCCAAGTTCGCCCGATACCACTTGCAGAGGTCGTAAGGCTTCAGACACGTTGACACCAAGCAGTAGGGCGACTGGGGCATCGAAGAGGGGGTAGAAGTGGCAAGCAAGATGCTTGAGATGTGGCAGAGATTGAACAAATTCACGTGTAGGAATCTGTCCCTTGTCAGTGCAGATCTCGCGATGAGAATGCGTGGCGGGCACATCAATGTAGTCACTGGAGTCATAAGCCCGCACTCTCAAGTCAGTGTAAGTCTTGCATTTGACCGTCTGTTTAATAGAGGTGAGCGTAGTCAGAGTTAAGCATGTGTCCCGTTCTTGCAGGTGTAATTTCTCTGCGACCTGGTCTATCACAAAGGAAGTATCGCTCATTGTGTCTAACATGGCGTACACCAGTACCTCGTTGTGAGGCTCGGATTTGGCAGACACATAAACAGGCACATAGAGTGAGTAGAGGCGTGATGTGGGAAGCTGAGACACTCTGTAGGCTCTCTTGCCCTTAGTCTCTACGTTTTGGTTTTGCTCAGGATCAGCTGCGAAGGCCCCGACGACATTCACCTGACCTTCTTCCTTGGGCTCACTTCGGTTGTCTGAATCGCCACTTTGGCGATTTTCAACAAGTCTTGACTGCCTTAGAGGAGGGCCTAGGTCGTGCAAGGCGGTGTTGTGGTTGGCCTTGCACGTCTTGCATTCATACTTGGCACGGCATCCCTTTATGAAGTGACTGTTGTGAAGGCATCGATGGCACAGATAATTCTTTCGGATGAAGTCCCTCTTAGCCTCAGGTTTGATGGCGATGAATTTCCAACAATCAAACACATGATGGCGGCCATGACAAAATGCACAACCATCACCTCTCTCTTGGTTGCTGTTGTTGCCTTGTCCTCTAAAGTCTCTAGGTTTGGACCGATCAAGTTCGGAAGGATTATTCTGTTCTTTTCCATCCATGGCTTGGTTGGAGTTTCCGGACGTGACGAAAGTTTGCCCTCCTCTGCTTTGTCTTCCAGCAGGGCCGTCATACTCAGGGGGCTTCTTCTGGTTTTGTTTGAGATGAGCGTTGTGAAGGCAGTCAGTTTTCTCCTGCAGGAAAGAGACGAAGGTTCTGAACTCAGGGTATCTTCCAGTTGCGTTCTGATGAGTTACGACTCGGCTACCCCAAGACATTGAGAGAGCCTCAGGAAGTTTCTGAAGCAGTTTCTTTATTTGCGACGGATCGTCAAGCATTGCTAGTCCTTGAATTTTTCGCGACATCACTTCACACTGTTTTAGATAATCGGCGAAACTCATCAAGGAGTTGTAGTCCTTGGCCCTCACGTTGGGCCAACTGTCAAGCTTCTCTTTGAGAGACTCCGCGATCGTGTAATCTTCACCAAATCTTTTCTGGAGTATCTCGAGAGCACTGAAGTATGATGACTCACTTAGTTCGTAGTACAGATCTCCCACAGCTTGCTTCGCAGGTCCGTCGATGTAATCTCGCAGAATGAGCATTTTGTCCTCAGGTTTGATCGAATCGCTGCTCACCAGATGCTTGAATGCGGCGATCCAGCTGGGGTAGGATAAAGGATCGCCCTTGAAGACTGGTGGCTTTGGCACGGGCAGCCTGGTGATGGCCATGGCTTCTGCTAAGCATTTAACGATAGCTTGGATGTCGGTATTCGCAGGGGTGGCAGAGTCGACATGAGAACACTCTGCACGTCTGGACGTGTTGATCGATGGGTGCACTGGTTGACTCGCGGGAGGAGCTTGACTGACCTGACAGACTAAGGGCACGAACTCGGGAGCTTCGCTTCTCAGCGTCGAGTTGCCCAAAGGCATTTGAACTTCGTTGTAGTTCTGGTGCTGAGCAAGAGGGACGGCAGCGGTAAACGAAGTGTGGCAGTCTGGTCCTTGTCTTCGTTCAGGCGCGACACCGCCACTCCGTTGCACGTTTCTGTAGTCGTAGCGTAGTTGTGGCGGTCTTGGTGGTCACGGCCAGCAAAATAAATTCTGGGATAGATCTGACTGGCCTCAGAGTGTAGTGGTTGGATTTGAGTAGGATGTCTAAATCGCTTGAGACTTCCACCGACACTGTACTGTATGTATGGTAAAGACTCTTCTGTCTCAGCTATCCTTGCCAATGATGTTGGTCTATGCGCCTTAGGCCAAGTCTCTTGGTCATGATGGCTTTGGGTCATGCGTGATTGGACAAGGACTTTATCAGTACGAGAGCGTTCACTTTCATCCACCAATGTGGTGGTCATTTCAGTCTTTATCTTTACTGGATCAAACATAGTTCGTTCTTTCTCAACGTGGATACCAGCTAGATCACCAGGAAGGGTGTATGCTGCTTGGTTTCCTTTCAAATATGACGGCACGAAATTCGCATCATGGTTCATCCCTTTGGCAGAATTGACGTGAATGGCTGAACCTCCCGAGACGGTTTCAGGTTTGAGATTCAGAGTGGTGGAGATATTAGACGGTTGCGTTGATGAAAGCAGACTTCTTTTGGCGTCAGCGTAGTTGGTAGTCTCGTGACCGACCATGAGTTTACTTCTTGCTGCTCGAAGTGCGTTGAAGTTCAGTGATACGTCCTGATTTGAGTCTCTCACATTTTCGTTCACCATTTTTTCCTGGGCTGACGAGCTACGAGGCCTTCGAAAATTAAATTCTGCGGCATCGTCAATTTCTCCCCACTGTCCGTCAGGGCGACATAAGAAGAGATCGTGGACCTTATCGATTGTAGGTAGTGATGACAGGGTGGAGCTAGCTACGCCATTCAGCTACTCATACCAGAACGGCTGCACTATATGCAAGAGACAGCTGCGAGGGTATAGTGGTTAGGTTATAAGAGAAAAGGGGTGTTTTGAGGGGTTTTTCTGGGTGAGGGAGAGATTCGCATTTTTTTACTGTTCTAGCCGTGGGACTTTTTTGCCTTTCTCACGTGGCTGCCTTTTGTTGTTTGTTGGGTTTTTCCTTTTTTCTCGTTCTTCCTCTTTGCCTTTGCCGTTTTCTTCTTTTTTTTTTTTCTTCGTTTTTGTGTGAGAGTGGATTTTTTTTGTAATTGGCTCGTTGGGTTTATTCTTGCTTTATTTGAGCATTCTCGTGTGTTGTTTGCCATTGTGAGCAATGGTAATTTGATTGAACTCTAAAGCCGCAACCTCTGACAGTCTAATTCTACGTATTGAACTGGACGAGGAAGTAGATTTTATTGAAACGAACAAACCGACCTTCTGGTTAGAGATCTAGTATTGTTCACGTTCACTTCAGTTTGAGCTCGTCCCATAGGCGTTGTTGCATCACGGATTTCCGATTGATGACCCACAGAGTCAATGTTCATACGACTTCCAGTACACTCTGCCTTTGTCGGACATACTGGTTGCATGAGGCTAGTGAATGGGGTCGATCTGTATGTCAAACTCACAGACTCCTCAGAAACAACACGATCATGATGCACAGGGTTAGAAACTCCATCGAATTGTTGTTGAGGTTCAGATTCTACTAAATAAGGGGTTGTTTCAGCATCAGCATTTGCGTCAGCGAGAGGCAGTATGGATATGGAAAGGCGTCCGGCGAGATTGTCACTTTCTTTCCTCAGGACTGAGAACGTGGTTTCAGTATCATCATCTAGTTGTATGTATCTTAATGCATTCCTACGGGTTGTGAGAGCACGAGTGAGGTCTGTTAGCTGGTTGAGTAGTTTCTTGGTTCGCGTATGAGTTAAAGGACCTTGCTGGGTTTCAACGTTAACATCACGAATGAACGACTCCAATTCATGATAAGCACCGTGATAGTCACTAAGGCGTATCGGTCCATACTGTTCCACGAACTGAGAATTGGGCATGACGGTTCTTTGAGGCCTACTGTAAGACACAGTTGTTTCGTTTGAAGTTCCAACACGAGTTGCTGCGGACGACAGACACGCGGTATCAGCAGATGTTGTGGGGTAAGACGGCGATGTGGAAAAAGAAGAATCCACCCGCTCTTTGGTACCGATGGTAGATGACGTCACGAGCAGCG
>JBAHVR010000324.1:0-150000 GCA_036898135.1 Oncomelania hupensis
CACACACACGCACACACACTCACGAGCACACACATACGCGCGAACTATGACTTTGCAGATCTGTTTCATTCATTTGAATAGGTGGAAAAAAAAATAATGACAAACTGTCATGTCACCTGTGCAGATAATATTTTGCCTGGCAGCTTAGTTATTTGGAAAAGACAAACAAAACAACCGTGACGTGCAAAATGTATAGTTATCACATTATTTTGTTGTTCAGTTGTCAATCAGTATAGTGTGTATTGACCTATGTATATGTCTAGCATAATATGACATCTGTGACTAGAGCATGCGAGCGATGTGTATGAATGTTCAAAGCACACACCAACTGCTTTGCAGTTATAGCTCTAAGCAGCGGTTTCCTTAATGTCAACTTTAGGGGATGGTTACCAAAAGAAAACAATGAAGCAACATTTCAATGCCCATAACATTTATTATTGTACAAACTTTACACACTTTTTAAGAACGACATGCATGTATTGACAAAAGTACACACAACAGCACACACATACACACAACTCATAAACATGACTACCACATTCGCTCCTGCCAACAAAATGACATCTTCGTCATTTCAATCAACGTGAAAACATAAAATGTATACACTGAGTTGGCAACGATGCATTCACTAAGTCGGGCAATACTTGCTGCTTTACACGTGACAATCAAATATAAGTTGCATGACAATTATGAAAAACTGATAACTGAGAATAATAAAAAAACTTAAAATTTAGCAAGCAAAATACACTATAGTAACACACAAATACGCCAACACACACAATTACACACACAAATACACAGTGCATAAAAATGACTAACAATGAAATATTATGACTGGCACATGTTGTTTACCCCTGGAGACAAATTGTTAAATATATATAAAGCCTTTTTAGCTCATACAAATTAACAAAAGAAGTAGGACCCCTCACCCTGCTACAGCCACTACACACCACACCCGAAAGGCGTATCTAATAGCATCATCATTTGCTTTGCACCGGCCACCTCGCATCTGTACTAATTCTATATTGAAACAACATGATGAGGTCAACCGAAATGGCTAAACTTTGTTTGAGGTTCTTGTTATTATACAATTCTAATAACAAAAAAAGAGTAAACTAAATCCGTCTTTTAGTTTCTGAGAAATAGCCTTACAGACACATACACACACGCGCAAACACAGACATGATATGCCTGGAGGGGTGATAAAGAAGTCGCAGCAGTCACGCACACGTCTCCACCTTCAGACTCGGGAAGTACCTTTTCTTTGGTGGCAGGAGGGTATTGGATCTTGTAGATTTGGCCCTTCTGCTCGCCAGCCACATATAAATGCATACCTCCTTCCTTCACCAGCACAACATTCTGACTGGCCAGCTCACCAGATAACCCTGAAGGTCCTCCTCTTGTCCTGCCAAAACAACGTACCTAGCTAGAGATCCATGGTGTCACTCACCATCCATTGATGCGCATGCTCTTATGTATGTCAACAACAAAAATAAAATAACATTCCTATCCTATCCTATCCTGTCCCGTAATCCGGAGGTCGTAGGGGCACCACAGTTGATCGTTTAACCAGCATACTCCAACTTTCTCTGTCCTCAGCAGCCCTGATGGCTTCGCTCAGTGTCAAACCAGTCCATTCTCGAATGTTGTCATCCCTCCTCTTTTTCGGAAAATAACATTAATAATGAAATATATAGGCCCATATAGGTTGGAATTTCTGCAAGAAAAAAACTTTTTTTGACACTTCATTGTCCCTTTTTATCGGGATGTTATGGGCCGGCCACCCCTGGGGAAGGTGTAGTCGCAGCCTATGACGTGCCCAAACCCAACCTATCTAATATGTTCTCAAATGTTGCTGGGGGAGCAAATCGGAGTACCCGAGAAAACTCCAGAGACGTTGCCTGAGTCGAAAGTAAATAATAGTCGGAGAAACATATTGCCCAGATGTGGGCAAGGCAAGTTAGTCCCGCCTTAGACCACTCGGTCACAACGCTCGCTTTATGTCATAGTAACATTAACAATTATTATTTTATTAAATGATTATGAATCTACTACTAAGAGCTTGTAGCCTACTTGAAGGTTCACATTTAGAGCAGTCCGGTAATGGTGCACATTGAATTTGCACCCTTGTGTACAGATCAAATAAAATGTATTCTGTTCCTTGTGGTTTTGTTGTTGTTGTTGTTTTAATTTAACAAATTGATGGACGCCGTCGGTTCCTCAACAATTTGTTTGGTGCCTGCCAATCAAAATAAGAAAATATCAAGCTGTGACAAGGCGTACAATCTAGCCTGAGTCAGAGAGCACCCACTCATCCCTCCCAACCATCCAGTTAACCCCTCTACACTTCCAGTCGACCCTTGGACGCGCGCTGGCTCATTCACTTAAGCCCCGCCCCTCGGGCATCAAGTTAAAGCCTGACACAGAACCAGACTCAGGGTCAGTCGCAAACCCTCCAGTCTTCAAGCCACAACAACTTGTCCGAAGACACGTCTCCATCGACTGGCGACCTCTGAGCTTCGGCAGTACTCGTGTGCTTCACCCCGTCTTAGTCAAGACGGCTCCTGTGCAGGGCTCATACCCCAGCCTTGTATCATCTCTCAGTCGCTGACCCGCTGCAGGCCCCTGACAACCCAGGGAGTCAACGAGAAGCGTTCCCCCGAATTTCATCATCCATAGACAGCTAGCAACGTAAGCTGAAATCTACGCCTGTATCTCAACCAAGATTGGCATCCCCGGTCATTGCGCAAGAAGCGTGACCGACTGACCTGCATTCCAAGTGACGCCACGCTAAAACCTGGTCATCAGTCCAACCAGACTATCTTGGAACAACCACCGCCCTCCATAGCCAGCTAAGTGATTGACCCCCGAGCATCACCACTCGAAGATCATCTGGCCAGAAACCAGCCAGATACACTCTTGCCCTATGACGATATCAGTCCACAGTAGCACTAGTACCCCAGAAGTCAACCACCCAGAATATCTCCGAGCTACTCCCTACTGATATAGACGCTACCCCGTGACTCACTATTAGCGTTACTCAATATAGACGACCCAATTCGATTTAATAAAACTTCACAGTTAGAAATTGCACTTACCCAGACTGGCCTTTGTATTCGAATTTCTCAACTAGTGTAGTATACCATCTTTCTCGTCTAACCTTTGACTGTCTCTCATTTAATTAGTAGCCCTAGCCTTAATTCTCTTGAATGTCATCGCATCATTAGCCTAACAAAGGAGGTAATACAGCGCTAGAGATTAAGAGCTTACCCTCCATTCCCCCAACCCCTTTCTTTGTGACACAAGCCCCTGCGAAAATTGGCATGGAAAGGTCAACTAAGTCAAATTAGGGTAACAAAATAAGATCTCTACTTCCTCGTAAATTGGAACAACAACAACAACAACAACAACAACAGCAAAATGATCAAGGATTCCGAGGAACTTGCATGCTTTCCTGGATAAAATACACCTTCAATTATACAAAACTGCATGCACTATTCAAGAATATACATAAATATAACTTGCAGTGCTGAAGGTTTTTCCAAAATGACACCTCAGTGTCTACATTAAAGAAAGAGCCGTCGTCAAACTCAGATCCAAGCGTGACAGTCACCATGTTTGTGCTTCAAGTAAGTATGTCAGATATATGCTTGGCTTTGCTTGCCAAGCCTCTTGTGCTGCTTGCCGCAAGCGGGCTCTAAGAAACATGCTTGTTTTGTTTTTCTTGTCTCAACTTAGGCATGTAAAAATTTTAATTATCAAGTTTAAAATGCAATTATTACATAATATTTACAATATTTGGTTTTGGGGCATGTCCAAGCAAATTGCTAGAGCCAAAACTGACAATTAAACATGATCACTGGAAAATGTTATCCCTCTTCCCAAAGACATTTTTGACAAGAAGGCTGTATTGAAAATTAAAAACTCGGATGACAAATGTTTTATGTGGTGTGTTCTGGCTAAAATGTATCCTATTCAGTCTAAAGAACATCCTGAAAGAGTGTCACTGTACAAAGATAAAGTAACAAACTTAAATCTTAGGGCGCGTCCACATGACGAGCTGCGCTTTGAGCTAGCGGTGGCGTAGCGTTGGACGAGCTTTGAGCTTTGAGCGGTGGGTGGCCACACCAAAAGCATCAAAAAGCTAGCGGCAAGCTAGCTGCACTGCTGTCTGTACGCTCGGTGACAGCTTGGGTGGCCACATGACAAGCTGTTACAGCTAGCTGCCTGCTAGCGTGATGCTAGCTGTCGTTCAGAAGTTTATTATCTGTGGTTTTGCAAGGCATCGCAGACCCGCAACTAAAATTTATTTCTGTTGAAGTTGGAGCCTACGGGAAAGAGAGTGATGGCATATTATCCAGGTTTCAGATGAAACTCTGCCTTGAAGGGAATACAGTAAATATGTCCCACTACCAAATTCCAACATTCACCTTTCCTATTTTTTTGGTAGGTAACCCAGCCTATCGCCCAAGCCATACCTAATAACACGCATCAACACAGTCGATATCATCTTCAATTATCGCCATGGCAAGCCGTTGTGTAGAATGCGGGTTTGTAGTGCTTGCTGGAAAATGGTAAGTGCTGGAAACAGCAATCTGCACAACGTGACCACTGCTGACAACATTGTGCTAGCACTGTTGCCTTGCACAATGCAGTCATCCATCATGAGGGCGCTGATATAAAAAAATACACGGAGATCTGGGATGATACTCAAGTCCGTGGCAAAAAGGACAGACGGATGGGGTGTTACTCAGGTCGTCCTGGACAATACTTAGCGGGTGAGAGAACAGCTGGTTGAGTATTTTGTCAGGGTTGGTGCAGTGAACTGGCAGGAAAGCTACAGTTAATATAACTTTGCTGAACTAACTGACGGCAGTGATAATGAAGGATGAGACTCTCGTGACTTTAGTTTTCCCTTGTTCATATATGTCACAAAGCTTGTGATTTTAAATCTAAAGTTGGTCACTTTTAAGATCAACATGGAATGTACTATTTAAAAAAAATAAAACAAAGAATGCAGATTTAAAAAAGATGGACCTGCAATCATGCACTCCACCCAAATGTTGGTCATTTACTGTTCAGCCTTCCCCTTTTCTCTCTCTTGTTTTCCCCCCACCCCCCACCCCTACAAAGCTACAAAGAAATAAACCCAAGTTAAAACTGTAACTATATATTTTTGTAAACTTTTATTGGCTGGCATCAAACACACAATACCTACATCATAAGTGTTCATTGATAATTTACCATCATAGCCCTTTTATTTATTTTTTATGTATAAAATCCAGATCTAAATCTAGGTTGAATTTGGGACTATAAGCACGGTTCTAAATCTGAGTGAAAACATCAAATGTGAATTCGCTTAATAGATCTAGATCTGTATTTTATTTGCAACAAATTGTGTTAAAACATAATAAAAGAAAAAAAAGCACTTACTGGGTACTATTATTTTTCAATGGCGACTGCACAAATGATAAAGCTGCAATTTTGTCAATTAGGCCTATACTATACGAAAAGAGCAATTGGTCATTTTATTATAAAATGTATAACCATCTTCACTCAAGCACTAACTTGAGTGCCTTGCCATTTTAGGCACCTCCTGAAACAGCTTTGCTCAAACCTCCCTGTTCGAAAATCTTTTTGTTTTTTCTGCCACAATCTCTTATTTTGTAGTTCTCTGATTCCGTAAGCGAAGGGTGGTAAGAAGACTGATTCAAGGCCAAGGACACAAAACCAATCAAGGTCAAGGACCCAAAACCACCGCTTGAGCTTCGAGCGTCGATAAATGCCCAGAACATAACCTCTGCTCGAAGCTAGCAATAGCCGCGCGGCTACCGCTCGTGGTGTGGACGCTTCTACAGTAATTCTAGGTAGACTTTTCGCAGCGCAGCTGAAGCGCAGCTCAAAGCTTCGCTCGAAGCTTGTCATGTGGACGCACCCTTAAAGACATTACTTTTCCTGTTAACCTTGACACCATTGACAAATTTGAATCACAGAACTCTCCTACAACAGTCAATTTATATTTTTGGGGCCCTGAATGAAAACTTCTGCCTTTAAGAATGTATCCTAATGCCCCATCATTTTCAGACCAACATTACCACGTTGATCTTTTACTAATAATAAACCCGCAAGACCCTAGCATACATTATACTCTGATATGAAACATGTTTAGATTATTGTGACACACTTCAAAACATAACGGCCAAAAATATTTGTGCAGAGACTGTTTAACCAGAGTATCTAGTTTTCAAGTGGCGGACAAGCATAGTAAAATATGCAAAAGCATAACAGATATTAAAACCCTTCTTGTGTTACCAAAGCCCGGTTCTCAAGTATATTTAAAAAAACATCAACAAACAATTCCAACAGCCTTATATCGTTTATGCCGACTTTGAATCGTTGATTTTAAAATATTAAGGCCCGCAAGGATTTAGTACTTCATTCCTCACACACCTTTACAAAATCTGCAGTTTCGGATATGTACATGTTGTCAGAGCTGAGGGGCAACATACAGATCCTGTGATTTACAGATGGCCCGACGCAGCTCGGAAGTTTTTAGATGAGATAAACAAAATAAACAAATTGTGTTTACTGCAGCTAGATAATCCGGCACCTGTGATCTTTACTGAATCTGACTCCAAACATCTTAAAGCAGCTACACGTTGCCCTACTTGTACTAATGAGTTTGACTGGAAGGACCAAAGGAAGAGAGATCACTGCCATATAACAAGGGCATTCAGACGCTCGTCAGAAGTGTAACTTCGAAAATTGGAATAAAACATTTCTCTCTCTTCCTATTTTTATTCACAATAACGCAAATATGACTCACATTTAATCCTGCAGGCAGTAACGAACGCATACAGAGTGTCATGTATTGCCGATACAGAAGAAAATTGTAAATTTTCACTCTGAAAAAAATTAGTTTTATGAAAGCTTCCAACATTTGTCTTCCAGTTTAGAAACACTAGCTAACCCAGCTATCCTATTACTAGTAAATATTTTCCAGACGTTACACTTATTCGGAAAGGTGTGTATTCTTATGAATACGTGGACTCTTGGAAAGTGTTTGAAGAACTGGAATTACCACCTAAAGAAAACTGTTATTCCTCACTTAGTAAAACATTTATTAGTGATTCCGATTACCAACACGATCAGACCGTCTGGAATGCGCTCAGATGTGAAAACCTGACCAGTCTGTTTGTGGGACGATGTGTTTGAAAAATACAGAGAAACGAGTTTACATCATTACTCCCTCGATCTTTCTCATTATATTTCTTTGCCAGGAATGAGTTTGGATGCTTTCTTAAAACTTAGTGAAGCTAAAATTGATCTCATAATACCCAATACCTCCCAACAGAACTCCAAAAATGAACGTCAGTATAATACGTAACGTTTTTTGATTCATCAATACGATATAGCTCATACAGCAAGATGTGGTGTCAGCAGCGATCAGTAGCTGACTGATGAGGTTAAACTCAAAGATGTGTCATTGTTAAGCAACATCAGATTCCATGTCTGACTTGGCATGAATCCGATTAGGTGTCGCAGTGTTCCCGATTACGCACAGTAGTGCGTCAATTACGCACAAAATATGAAAAATGACGCAGAAAAAATTGCATATGTGCGTCCTGTGGACGCACACATTTTTTTCGAAAAGCTGAAGTCAAAAATACGACCAACGAGTGGCGATCTAATTCACGGCATAATCAGAATCCAACTGAGACTGCCATTGCAGACGATTAAAGATTGTGTCGGGGGTTGTCGTTCTTAAAAATCGCATGCGCGCGCATTGTAAACTTCCTCTAAGCAATCCATTCACCGAACAGAAGAAATCTTCGTGAATCCATTCTTTGATTCTATCATACACGATCATGTCACTTCTGACTTGGTTGACTGGGCCCAAAACCCGTTCATCCACAGCAACATCAAGTACAGATCCAGAAGCTGTTGTGCAGGGTGCTCTGAAGGAGTTTGCAGCAACCAAGCGTCTCAGGCTTAAATAATCATTTAATACATGTTTTAATTTTTTGGTTTTATATGATTATGATAACTAATGTGACGCTTTAACAGAGTTAAAAAAAGAAGAAAAAAAGTGAGGCTTGGACTTGTTTTTACATTTCTTTTTCCGATTTGGAAACTCTCAAAATTTGCACAAGGACTCTTAAAATTTTATACCTGGGAGTCCCAAGGACTCTCATTTTTTGTGTGTGGAGGGAACACTGTGTCGCGATCAAGCCCCTATCGTTGACAAATGATTTGTGGACAAATGACTCATGGACACTTGGCTCGCAGAAAAAACAATGCAGCGGCAACGTATGACGCGGCGGCGTCACGTGTGAGGCACCGACACGATCAGGAGGAGCCACAGTGTCCTATATGCAGCACTCGCAGTCAAAATGCCAATTGGCCAAGTCCCACCCTGAAGGCGGTGCGTTGCTACGTTAGTGCGTTACGCAATGCTGGTCTGGCTCACTGACTCGATGGCAGAAGAGGTGTCAGCGGTGGACACCGATGACTCCCAGTCACTTGTCGAAACGGGATCTTGGTATGGGTTAGCTTGAGGTAGGATCCCTTTGGGCTTTGTTTGTGAACTTGTTACCGAGGAACGTGATCCTGCCGCCATAATTTTCAATTGTGACACCCCTGCCTGTGGCAGCGAACCCCGCCGTGACTCATTTGGCGTCGCAGACAGCCTTCTCTCCATATTACTTCTTGCAGCTTTGCGTCTCCTGTAAAATAAAATTTAAAAAAAAAATAAAAGGATCTACTACTGTTTATTTCCACTGGGATTGTTACACATTATTTATCAATAGCTAATTCAACCTGATGCTTGAATCTTGATAAGTGTAACCCTAATTCGTTTATCCACGCAGCTTGTTCACTCAGCAACAAGGCAGGAGTCGAATAAAGTTGTCCAAATTATTCAGCAAACATAAACAACTGCATACCAGATCGTTTTCCGAAAATCAATCCTACAAGCAGACAGTGCATTACTTATATAGCCTCTCTGCAATAGAGAAAAAATTCGAACATTCCAGCATGACGCAATAACACCCAATCAAAACGAAACTCCTCATTGAAACTAAGCACTGTTTTACGTCATAGAATGTACTTTAAGTTAGAAGAATCGCTTAGCTATTACCAGACCTATCTGAAAGCTTCGGTGGATAATAAACAAGTAACTTCAGAAAATTCACAACAATATCGACGATTACAATTATCAACATTATACAAAGCTTCTTCTAGCAACAGCACAAAATCAAATCAAAGGTAAATACACGCAATAACCGCATGCTTTGCAAAACAAAATGATCGGATCTATCGTGCGCGTCTCAATCGTAACAGGAAGCATGCCTGTCTTTCTCCAGGACTATATTATTCCTACAGGGCTACGTTCACCCAGGTCTATATTCCCATAAGGCTTCGTCCTCCTACGTCTGTTTCCCCAAGGACTTCTTTTATCTATGCAGGTTTATTTCTCCCTCACCTTTGTTGGCGATCATACAGTTATTGGTGTTTAATAATAAGGCCATTTATCGCTGATATCAACAACACTCACACACGCACACACCCACCCACACAGCCATGGTCGCAAACATTCACAAACTAGAAAGGCAAAGCCCTTATGATTCATATGCTCCTTAGTAGTTAGTTAATTAGTTAGTGATTGCTTATAGGGACTTATCCTATCCTCTCCTATCCTATCCCGTAACCCGGAGGTCGTTGGAGCACCACAGATGATCGTTTAACCAGCGTACTCCATCTTTCTCTGTCCTCAGCAGCCTTGAACGTTTCGTTCAGTGTCAAACCAGTCCATTCTCGAATGTTGTCCTCCCAACTCTTTTTCGGTCTCCCTCTTCTTCTACCTTCTTGCACTGTGCCTTGCAGGATGGTCTTTATAAGACGATCTGGTGACGTGGCCATACCATCGGATTTTTCGTTTCTTCGCCACTGTGAGCAGATCATCGTGTTGTCCAATGGCTTGTGTGATGGTCTGTCGGACTTCGTTGTTGATGTGCTAGGTATAGGAAATGCCCAGAAGTCTTCTGTAGCACTTCATCTCAATGCTTTGTATTCTTCGTTGGAGATCTCCTGTGAGGGTCCATGTTTTGAAAGCGTATAGGAAGATGGAGATAACAACGGAGCGCAGCAGCCTTACCTTAGAACGTAGACTGATGGTCTTGTCTTTCCAAATGGGCTTCAACCTTGCCAGGGCAGAAGTTGTTTGTGCGATCCTGGAGAGGACTTCCTGTCGGGACGCAAACTTGTTTTTTCCAACCTAGTTCCAGTCATTCGCCCAAAAAGGCTATCACCGAAGTCGAACGAAGCTCTCCGATGTGTTACGTTCGTTCGTTGGTTAAAATTAACGTCCCCCAACACCATGGGCATATTGGGGACGATGTGTTACGAAATGATGCTTGCATGACTACGACTAGTTGACATTAAAAATGATCGCTGTTGCTTCTAATTCTGTTCGATTTACACAGATTTAGCATTTCGCAACGGTATACTTTGTTAATATGAGCATAATTATTATCGACCATATTTAATAGTTGCGTTCCTTGATTTGCATTTTGTTAGTTCTCAGCAGTAAAGACTAATAATAGCATTGCCCATTTCCTGCCTAGAACCAAGTAGACACTGTTATACAGTATACATAGGCTTAATCTACATTATTATTTTATAAGTCAGTCTCCGCGCAGCGAAGAAGCTCACTAGCTGCATATAATTATTAGACCTGTATTGTTTGTTTAATACGTAAATAAATGTATAAACTATATCTATTCTAATTGATAATATTTAGGCCTATACTTTATAATATTCGAATCTTGAAATTTCCGGAGAAGGACGAATAGGCTAAGCGAATTTTTTTTTTTTGTTATAACTCGAGATCAGAGTTAAATTAATAGTTAGTTATTCATTGCTTACAGGGTCCAGCGGACTGCAAAGAGTCGAATCAGAACCACAAAATCAAGACAACTCGAGATCAGAGTTAAATTAAAACCTTATTAGTTATTCATTGCTTACAGAGTCCAGCGGACTGCAAAGAGCCGAATCAGGACCACAAAATCGAGACCACAACTTAGCAAGTAGTAGTAGTAGTAGTAGTAGTAGTAGTAGTAGTAGTAGTATAGTTATTTAGTTAAATCTTTAATTTATTTATTTGTTTTGTTTGTGTGTTGTTGTTGTTATTATTATTATTATTATTATTATTATTATTATTATTATTATTATTATTATTAGTTTCTTTATTATTATTATTATTATTATTATTATTATTATTATTATTATTATTATTATTATTATTATTCCTACTTTTTAAAAAAATAAAAAAGAATAGTGTGCTGCTGTGCGTGCTCAATGGTGTAAATATGGTCAGTGACGTTTTGTTTGTTTTTGCTGAAGTTGGGTGTAACCCGAAATATTCAGATGGTGGTGTTACTGGTTATTTTTTCTTATAGATTTAACAAAGTTTTCAGATGATTTATAAATTTCCGCCCGCCACGCAACATTTTTTTAATACTTGTTTCTCATTAAAATACATATAATTGAAATACATATAACACATTTACTGTATCAGTTAAAAAGAATAATATTAGTTAAATAAATAATTGCTTTGGTGCTTGCAATAAAAATATCACTGTTTTTTGAGACAATTATAAACTTGCTTTGCCTTGTTGTACTGAAGTGACACCAACGTCTCCATAGCGCTTTGAAGTTTTGTCATGGTTTTATTGTTGATATAGATGTGAAATCGTTGTATGTGTGCTTTATGTGTTATGTATTACTTTTACTCCTTATTACTAATTGTGTCAGTATATTATTCATCATAAAATAATAATAATAATACTAACTGCTTCAAAATGCAAATCTCGACTTGAGCTTGAAGCGGTGCAGATCGAAATAGAATTAGATCTAGCAGCGGCTATTTTTATGCACGGATGTTTCACCACAGGCGCTGAAGTCTTTTCTTTTGTCTTTGTAAACTCCTAAATACGTACGTAGTATAGTATGTAATTGAGGCCTACAAAAGACGAGACTTCCAAGCCTGTGGTTTCACGTAGTCCTGCCAGCATTCGTTCGTAAAACATCGGATAGCTTCGCTCGACTCGGAGAGCTTCGTTCGACTTCGGTAATTGCCTTTTTCGGGAAAGTGACTGGAACTAGGTTGGAAAAAACAAGTTCGCTGTCGGGACCCATTGTCTGATACAATGGCGCCTTAATATTTGAAGCTATGCACTGTGTTAAAGGATTGGCCTTGGACTTTGATGTCCGTGTTGATGCCATTGGTGTTGTTCGTCATCTCTGCACTTATTTCCATTCCATAGACTATGGACGTGTCAAGTCTCTGTACCAGCTGTTTAAGTTCCTGTTCCTCTCCAGCCAATCCATTAATGTCATCCGCAAAACGAAGGTTGGAGATTGCTCTACCCCCTATGCCAACTGTTTTTCGTGACCTGCAAGGGCATCTGACATAATGCGCGCTAGGAAGATGTTGAAGAGTGCTGGAGAAAGTAGGCATCCTTGCGCACACCGATTGTTGTCCTGAACCAGCTTCCGATGGCGCTGTTATGGAGGACTGCACTGGTAGCCTTGTCATACAGGGTTTGATGAAATCAATTTTTTTAAGGCTGATGTTGTACACTCTCATGATTGACCACAGAGCTGCATGCCAAACTCGGTCAAACGCCTTCTTGAAGTCTAGGAACACACGATATAGATGTTGTTGGTGCTGTAGGTATTGCTCGCAGATTATTCTAAGGTTGAAAATCTGTTTAGTGGTACTTCGCCCTGTCCTGAATCCTGCTCGTTCTTCAGCTATAATTTGTTTAGCTTGGGGTTTTAATATATTGAGTATTATTTTCAGGAGAACTTTGCTGAGATGGCTGATAAGGCTGATGGTGCGGTAATTTTCACATTCCTGAAGGCTACCTTTAGTGGGAAGAGTGATGACAAGCGACTGGATCCATGGTGCAGGCCATTCCCCACTCAGCCAGAATTTGTTACAGATAATTGTGAGTGCGTCAACCATCGATTCTCCTTCTGCTTGAAGCAGTTCCACGGGTATGTTATCCACTCCCGCTGACTCCCCTTTCTTCAGCGATCGCACTGCTTCCTCCACTTCTTCTCGGAGAATTGGGAAGATTTATTCTTCTTCTCTGTTTTGGGGACATGCTAGGACTGATGGATCTCCTTGTGGTGTGTGGTTGTACTCGTCAGAGCAGTGCTCTGTCCATCGATCCAAGACTTCTGGGTCTTCTGTAAGGCATATGTCAGACTTGCTTTGGATCGTGGAGACCTTGGGCTGTTTAACACTTGTCAGCCGCTTTACAGTCTTCTAGGCCTTGTTTTTATTCTTGTTCACACTGTTCTTTTTTTCGAGGCATTGATTTTCTATCCAGTTCTCCTTTGTCTTTTCGGATGTCATTGTTGATTTTTCGGTAGGCATCAGCTCCCTGTGATGTGTTCTTTTTCTTTTCATCTTTATTCGTTTATAACACAGGGGCCAATGGACAGCATTCTCCTTATGAAACTCGCAATATTTAACATGAAAATGAGTGCCTAGAAAAAGAAAGAAAAACATGAAACTGTGTCATTTAAATGCAAAATAATATCGACTTTGATATTTTTTTGCTCTTGACCTCGAGTTAATATTAAGCTTTGGCTCCAAATACACTCACATAGTATCAAATAGAAAACAGCAACAATGGTTTATGCCAATAAACGGTTCCTTTGGGGTGATCTTGACCTGGGTGACCTTGACCCTACGTGACGTCGCATGCATGTATGATCAAATAACCCAATGTAGCTTCATACTATGGGCTAAATAATCAGCCATTCCACTGAACAAGGACCAAAGTTTTTGTATGGTTTTGCAAGGCCTAAAATGACCTTGACCTTCAAGATCAACGCAAAAACGGAATAAACATAAAAGATCAATCTGTCGTCTCTAAATACAAAAAGTTTGGATTTTATATCTCTGATAGCTTAGGGTCAAGGTCACTTCAAAGTACCTACGCTAACCGACTTTGGACAGGTCGTGACCTTGACCTTGGAGTGAGGTGGCCCAAATGTGCGTCTCATTGATATCTATTATGCATCAAAGAATTATAAGTTCAATATTAATAACGTAGAGAAAAAAAGTTAAAATTTGTCTTTTTTTTAAATAATAACATTTGATGACCCTGTGACCCTGACCTTGAAATGAAGTAATTCATTCACTGATCATTTATGAGTTCTCATACGTATATACCATCTTACCAAGTTTGGTTGTGATAGTTGAAACAGGTTCTGAGTACTTAGCCACGTTTAAAGGTTTTGCACAGACAGACGACGGACAGAGGGACGGACGGACAGACATTTTTTTCAATATCATCTTTGGACTATTTAGGACTCATTTCGCACATATTTTTATTAATCTGGAATATTTTCTTTTTGTGAGTGAGTACATAAACTCGCATTGATATACCTATCCTATCCTCGCTCAATGTCAAGCCAGTCCATTCTCGAATGTTGTCCTCCAACACCTTTTTCGATCTCCCTCTTCTTCTACCTCCTTGCACTGTGCCTTGCAGGATGGTCATTACAAGTCCTGATGATCTGGTGACGTGACCACACCATCGGAGTATCCGTTTCTTCACCACTGTGAGCAGGTCATCGCGTTGTCTAATTGTGTGATGGTCTGTCGGACTTCGTTGTTGGTGATGTGCTGGGTATAGGAAATGCTCAGAAGTCTTCGGTAGCATCTCATCTCCATGCTTTGTATTCTTCGTTGTAGATCTGATGTGAGGGTCCCTGTTTCGCAAGCGTGTAGGAAGATGGAGATGGCAAGGGAGCGCAGCAGGCTTACCTTCGAATGTAGACTGATGATATGCATGCGAGTCAAAAAACAGTGTAGCACGTAAATATCCTAGTGGAACATAGAGGTAGGGCAAATGATAACACATATGTGGTGGACTATAGACCTATCCTATCCATAATCCTATCCCGTACCTCAAATGTCGTTGCGGCACCACAGATGATCGTCTAATCAGCATACTCCACCTTTCTCTGTTCTCAGCAACCCTCATGGCTTCGTTCAGTGTCAAACCAGTCTAGTCTCGAATGTTGTCCTCCCACCTCTTTTTTTTTTGTCTCTCTCTTCTTTTGTTCTTTTTTTTTATTGCAATGAAACAAAGATTTGTGGCAATATAAAACTGGGGCAAAAAGATGTGGAAAAAGGGAAGGAGGGGGGGGGGGGGGGCGGATATTAAAGGTCTGAATAGCCTTGTGGGAACCTAACGAGTCCTGGCAGAACTGAGACCTAGATAGGAGGAAGATACAAAAGATAACAGTTATATGGGCAGTTATAATGGAGCTATGTAGGCTTAATGTCACAGAGATGTTTTCCAATAGAGACCAATACCTGCCATATACACAGGAGATGAGAAGGGTCAAGACTATAATGGCCACTATGCCACCGGCCGCAAACACGATGATGGTCATGGTGTCCAGCTTTGGCGTTGGCGACTCGTTTTTCTTGTCAACTTCCTCATTGCCGCCTCGGCCTCGATGACCAAATGGCAGGGAGCCTGCAGGCCCATTACCTGTACCAGGAGGTGGTCGAGGACTAACACCAACACCACTGCCACCACCACCACCACCACCAGGCAGAACCTCGTCTAGGAACAGAATAAAATAATGGAAGTCATTAAACTTTGAAATAGCGCTTTTACAAATTGAGCTGTACGGTAAAGTGCCCCGTAGACCACGGGGCCAATGATAAACCCTGAGGCCTAAACCTAAATCAGTAAATGTCCAAAACATAGTCGGTGTATGTCAACCACAACTGGTACTTATTACATCATATTTGTGTGATGGATGTTTGTAATAATGGCATGTCAGACTGTGTGTGAAGTCAATTCAAAAATACTTGTATCAATTCCTCTCACCCCACCCTCCTCTAGGAAAATTAACATAAAACACTTCACCTATTTTTTTTAAGAAATAAAAATAATACATAATATTACAAGATAACTACTGCTACAAACTCTAATTTCCCAAAAAAGTATATATAACAATTTAAACTATTAAATTTACTAAACATCAGCAAACACACCACACACACACATACATGTATAAGCCGATCAATTAGGAATGTTACCATAACATGGTACCATTGGGGAATGGTCTTTTTCTCAGTGATATTTGCAAATCAAATGTTGCAATTGATAAAATTAGGTACATTTATGAATAACGTACAGGACTGATGGGTAATCTGCCCTGTCGGGGGTTGTCGTTCTTAAAAAAGCTTTGCTCAAACCTCCCTGTTCGAAAATCTTTTTGTTTTTTCTGCCACAATCTCTTATTTTGTAGTTCTCTGATTCCGTAAGCGAAGGGTGGTAAGAAGACTGATTCAAGGCCAAGGACACAAAACCAATCAAGGTCAAGGACCCAAAACCACCGCTTGAGCTTCGAGCGTCGATAAATGCCCAGAACATAACCTCTGCTCGAAGCTAGCAATAGCCGCGCGGCTACCGCTCGTGGTGTGGACGCTTCTACAGTAATTCTAGGTAGACTTTTCGCAGCGCAGCTGAAGCGCAGCTCAAAGCTTCGCTCGAAGCTTGTCATGTGGACGCACCCTTAAAGACATTACTTTTCCTGTTAACCTTGACACCATTGACAAATTTGAATCACAGAACTCTCCTACAACAGTCAATTTATATTTTTGGGGCCCTGAATGAAAACTTCTGCCTTTAAGAATGTATCCTAATGCCCCATCATTTTCAGACCAACATTACCACGTTGATCTTTTACTAATAATAAACCCGCAAGACCCTAGCATACATTATACTCTGATATGAAACATGTTTAGATTATTGTGACACACTTCAAAACATAACGGCCAAAAATATTTGTGCAGAGACTGTTTAACCAGAGTATCTAGTTTTCAAGTGGCGGACAAGCATAGTAAAATATGCAAAAGCATAACAGATATTAAAACCCTTCTTGTGTTACCAAAGCCCGGTTCTCAAGTATATTTAAAAAAACATCAACAAACAATTCCAACAGCCTTATATCGTTTATGCCGACTTTGAATCGTTGATTTTAAAATATTAAGGCCCGCAAGGATTTAGTACTTCATTCCTCACACACCTTTACAAAATCTGCAGTTTCGGATATGTACATGTTGTCAGAGCTGAGGGGCAACATACAGATCCTGTGATTTACAGATGGCCCGACGCAGCTCGGAAGTTTTTAGATGAGATAAACAAAATAAACAAATTGTGTTTACTGCAGCTAGATAATCCGGCACCTGTGATCTTTACTGAATCTGACTCCAAACATCTTAAAGCAGCTACACGTTGCCCTACTTGTACTAATGAGTTTGACTGGAAGGACCAAAGGAAGAGAGATCACTGCCATATAACAAGGGCATTCAGACGCTCGTCAGAAGTGTAACTTCGAAAATTGGAATAAAACATTTCTCTCTCTTCCTATTTTTATTCACAATAACGCAAATATGACTCACATTTAATCCTGCAGGCAGTAACGAACGCATACAGAGTGTCATGTATTGCCGATACAGAAGAAAATTGTAAATTTTCACTCTGAAAAAAATTAGTTTTATGAAAGCTTCCAACATTTGTCTTCCAGTTTAGAAACACTAGCTAACCCAGCTATCCTATTACTAGTAAATATTTTCCAGACGTTACACTTATTCGGAAAGGTGTGTATTCTTATGAATACGTGGACTCTTGGAAAGTGTTTGAAGAACTGGAATTACCACCTAAAGAAAACTGTTATTCCTCACTTAGTAAAACATTTATTAGTGATTCCGATTACCAACACGATCAGACCGTCTGGAATGCGCTCAGATGTGAAAACCTGACCAGTCTGTTTGTGGGACGATGTGTTTGAAAAATACAGAGAAACGAGTTTACATCATTACTCCCTCGATCTTTCTCATTATATTTCTTTGCCAGGAATGAGTTTGGATGCTTTCTTAAAACTTAGTGAAGCTAAAATTGATCTCATAATACCCAATACCTCCCAACAGAACTCCAAAAATGAACGTCAGTATAATACGTAACGTTTTTTGATTCATCAATACGATATAGCTCATACAGCAAGATGTGGTGTCAGCAGCGATCAGTAGCTGACTGATGAGGTTAAACTCAAAGATGTGTCATTGTTAAGCAACATCAGATTCCATGTCTGACTTGGCATGAATCCGATTAGGTGTCGCAGTGTTCCCGATTACGCACAGTAGTGCGTCAATTACGCACAAAATATGAAAAATGACGCAGAAAAAATTGCATATGTGCGTCCTGTGGACGCACACATTTTTTTCGAAAAGCTGAAGTCAAAAATACGACCAACGAGTGGCGATCTAATTCACGGCATAATCAGAATCCAACTGAGACTGCCATTGCAGACGATTAAAGATTGTGTCGGGGGTTGTCGTTCTTAAAAATCGCATGCGCGCGCATTGTAAACTTCCTCTAAGCAATCCATTCACCGAACAGAAGAAATCTTCGTGAATCCATTCTTTGATTCTATCATACACGATCATGTCACTTCTGACTTGGTTGACTGGGCCCAAAACCCGTTCATCCACAGCAACATCAAGTACAGATCCAGAAGCTGTTGTGCAGGGTGCTCTGAAGGAGTTTGCAGCAACCAAGCGTCTCAGGCTTAAATAATCATTTAATACATGTTTTAATTTTTTGGTTTTATATGATTATGATAACTAATGTGACGCTTTAACAGAGTTAAAAAAAGAAGAAAAAAAGTGAGGCTTGGACTTGTTTTTACATTTCTTTTTCCGATTTGGGGACTCTCAAAATTTGCACAAGGACTCTTAAAATTTTATACCTGGGAGTCCCAAGGACTCTCATTTTTTGTGTGTGGAGGGAACACTGTGTCGCGATCAAGCCCCTATCGTTGACAAATGATTTGTGGACAAATGACTCATGGACACTTGGCTCGCAGAAAAAACAATGCAGCGGCAACGTATGACGCGGCGGCGTCACGTGTGAGGCACCGACACGATCAGGAGGAGCCACAGTGTCCTATATGCAGCACTCGCAGTCAAAATGCCAATTGGCCAAGTCCCACCCTGAAGGCGGTGCGTTGCTACGTTAGTGCGTTACGCAATGCTGGTCTGGCTCACTGACTCGATGGCAGAAGAGGTGTCAGCGGTGGACACCGATGACTCCCAGTCACTTGTCGAAACGGGATCTTGGTATGGGTTAGCTTGAGGTAGGATCCCTTTGGGCTTTGTTTGTGAACTTGTTACCGAGGAACGTGATCCTGCCGCCATAATTTTCAATTGTGACACCCCTGCCTGTGGCAGCGAACCCCGCCGTGACTCATTTGGCGTCGCAGACAGCCTTCTCTCCATATTACTTCTTGCAGCTTTGCGTCTCCTGTAAAATAAAATTTAAAAAAAAAATAAAAGGATCTACTACTGTTTATTTCCACTGGGATTGTTACACATTATTTATCAATAGCTAATTCAACCTGATGCTTGAATCTTGATAAGTGTAACCCTAATTCGTTTATCCACGCAGCTTGTTCACTCAGCAACAAGGCAGGAGTCGAATAAAGTTGTCCAAATTATTCAGCAAACATAAACAACTGCATACCAGATCGTTTTCCGAAAATCAATCCTACAAGCAGACAGTGCATTACTTATATAGCCTCTCTGCAATAGAGAAAAAATTCGAACATTCCAGCATGACGCAATAACACCCAATCAAAACGAAACTCCTCATTGAAACTAAGCACTGTTTTACGTCATAGAATGTACTTTAAGTTAGAAGAATCGCTTAGCTATTACCAGACCTATCTGAAAGCTTCGGTGGATAATAAACAAGTAACTTCAGAAAATTCACAACAATATCGACGATTACAATTATCAACATTATACAAAGCTTCTTCTAGCAACAGCACAAAATCAAATCAAAGGTAAATACACGCAATAACCGCATGCTTTGCAAAACAAAATGATCGGATCTATCGTGCGCGTCTCAATCGTAACAGGAAGCATGCCTGTCTTTCTCCAGGACTATATTATTCCTACAGGGCTACGTTCACCCAGGTCTATATTCCCATAAGGCTTCGTCCTCCTACGTCTGTTTCCCCAAGGACTTCTTTTATCTATGCAGGTTTATTTCTCCCTCACCTTTGTTGGCGATCATACAGTTATTGGTGTTTAATAATAAGGCCATTTATCGCTGATATCAACAACACTCACACACGCACACACCCACCCACACAGCCATGGTCGCAAACATTCACAAACTAGAAAGGCAAAGCCCTTATGATTCATATGCTCCTTAGTAGTTAGTTAATTAGTTAGTGATTGCTTATAGGGACTTATCCTATCCTCTCCTATCCTATCCCGTAACCCGGAGGTCGTTGGAGCACCACAGATGATCGTTTAACCAGCGTACTCCATCTTTCTCTGTCCTCAGCAGCCTTGAACGTTTCGTTCAGTGTCAAACCAGTCCATTCTCGAATGTTGTCCTCCCAACTCTTTTTCGGTCTCCCTCTTCTTCTACCTTCTTGCACTGTGCCTTGCAGGATGGTCTTTATAAGACGATCTGGTGACGTGGCCATACCATCGGATTTTTCGTTTCTTCGCCACTGTGAGCAGATCATCGTGTTGTCCAATGGCTTGTGTGATGGTCTGTCGGACTTCGTTGTTGATGTGCTAGGTATAGGAAATGCCCAGAAGTCTTCTGTAGCACTTCATCTCAATGCTTTGTATTCTTCGTTGGAGATCTGCTGTGAGGGTCCATGTTTTGAAAGCGTATAGGAAGATGGAGATAACAACGGAGCGCAGCAGCCTTACCTTAGAACGTAGACTGATGGTCTTGTCTTTCCAAATGGGCTTCAACCTTGCCAGGGCAGAAGTTGTTTGTGCGATCCTGGAGAGGACTTCCTGTCGGGACGCAAACTTGTTTTTTCCAACCTAGTTCCAGTCATTCGCCCAAAAAGGCTATCACCGAAGTCGAACGAAGCTCTCCGATGTGTTACGTTCGTTCGTTGGTTAAAATTAACGTCCCCCAACACCATGGGCATATTGGGGACGATGTGTTACGAAATGATGCTTGCATGACTACGACTAGTTGACATTAAAAATGATCGCTGTTGCTTCTAATTCTGTTCGATTTACACAGATTTAGCATTTCGCAACGGTATACTTTGTTAATATGAGCATAATTATTATCGACCATATTTAATAGTTGCGTTCCTTGATTTGCATTTTGTTAGTTCTCAGCAGTAAAGACTAATAATAGCTTGCCCATTTCCTGCCTAGAACCAAGTAGACACTGTTATACAGTATACATAGGCTTAATCTACATTATTATTTTATAAGTCAGTCTCCGCGCAGCGAAGAAGCTCACTAGCTGCATATAATTATTAGACCTGTATTGTTTGTTTAATACGTAAATAAATGTATAAACTATATCTATTCTAATTGATAATATTTAGGCCTATACTTTATAATATTCGAATCTTGAAATTTCCGGAGAAGGACGAATAGGCTAAGCGAATTTTTTTTTTTTGTTATAACTCGAGATCAGAGTTAAATTAATAGTTAGTTATTCATTGCTTACAGGGTCCAGCGGACTGCAAAGAGTCGAATCAGAACCACAAAATCAAGACAACTCGAGATCAGAGTTAAATTAAAACCTTATTAGTTATTCATTGCTTACAGAGTCCAGCGGACTGCAAAGAGCCGAATCAGGACCACAAAATCGAGACCACAACTTAGCAAGTAGTAGTAGTAGTAGTAGTAGTAGTAGTAGTAGTAGTAGTAGTAGTATAGTTATTTAGTTAAATCTTTAATTTATTTATTTGTTTTGTTTGTGTGTTGTTGTTATTATTATTATTATTATTATTATTATTATTATTATTATTATTATTATTATTATTATTATTATTATTATTATTAGTTTCTTTATTATTATTATTATTATTATTATTATTATTATTATTATTATTATTATTATTATTATTATTCCTACTTTTTAAAAAAATAAAAAAGAATAGTGTGCTGCTGTGCGTGCTCAATGGTGTAAATATGGTCAGTGACGTTTTGTTTGTTTTTGCTGAAGTTGGGTGTAACCCGAAATATTCAGATGGTGGTGTTACTGGTTATTTTTTCTTATAGATTTAACAAAGTTTTCAGATGATTTATAAATTTCCGCCCGCCACGCAACATTTTTTTAATACTTGTTTCTCATTAAAATACATATAATTGAAATACATATAACACATTTACTGTATCAGTTAAAAAGAATAATATTAGTTAAATAAATAATTGCTTTGGTGCTTGCAATAAAAATATCACTGTTTTTTGAGACAATTATAAACTTGCTTTGCCTTGTTGTACTGAAGTGACACCAACGTCTCCATAGCGCTTTGAAGTTTTGTCATGGTTTTATTGTTGATATAGATGTGAAATCGTTGTATGTGTGCTTTATGTGTTATGTATTACTTTTACTCCTTATTACTAATTGTGTCAGTATATTATTCATCATAAAATAATAATAATAATACTAACTGCTTCAAAATGCAAATCTCGACTTGAGCTTGAAGCGGTGCAGATCGAAATAGAATTAGATCTAGCAGCGGCTATTTTTATGCACGGATGTTTCACCACAGGCGCTGAAGTCTTTTCTTTTGTCTTTGTAAACTCCTAAATACGTACGTAGTATAGTATGTAATTGAGGCCTACAAAAGACGAGACTTCCAAGCCTGTGGTTTCACGTAGTCCTGCCAGCATTCGTTCGTAAAACATCGGATAGCTTCGCTCGACTCGGAGAGCTTCGTTCGACTTCGGTAATTGCCTTTTTCGGGAAAGTGACTGGAACTAGGTTGGAAAAAACAAGTTCGCTGTCGGGACCCATTGTCTGATACAATGGCGCCTTAATATTTGAAGCTATGCACTGTGTTAAAGGATTGGCCTTGGACTTTGATGTCCGTGTTGATGCCATTGGTGTTGTTCGTCATCTCTGCACTTATTTCCATTCCATAGACTATGGACGTGTCAAGTCTCTGTACCAGCTGTTTAAGTTCCTGTTCCTCTCCAGCCAATCCATTAATGTCATCCGCAAAACGAAGGTTGGAGATTGCTCTACCCCCTATGCCAACTGTTTTTCGTGACCTGCAAGGGCATCTGACATAATGCGCGCTAGGAAGATGTTGAAGAGTGCTGGAGAAAGTAGGCATCCTTGCGCACACCGATTGTTGTCCTGAACCAGCTTCCGATGGCGCTGTTATGGAGGACTGCACTGGTAGCCTTGTCATACAGGGTTTGATGAAATCAATTTTTTTAAGGCTGATGTTGTACACTCTCATGATTGACCACAGAGCTGCATGCCAAACTCGGTCAAACGCCTTCTTGAAGTCTAGGAACACACGATATAGATGTTGTTGGTGCTGTAGGTATTGCTCGCAGATTATTCTAAGGTTGAAAATCTGTTTAGTGGTACTTCGCCCTGTCCTGAATCCTGCTCGTTCTTCAGCTATAATTTGTTTAGCTTGGGGTTTTAATATATTGAGTATTATTTTCAGGAGAACTTTGCTGAGATGGCTGATAAGGCTGATGGTGCGGTAATTTTCACATTCCTGAAGGCTACCTTTAGTGGGAAGAGTGATGACAAGCGACTGGATCCATGGTGCAGGCCATTCCCCACTCAGCCAGAATTTGTTACAGATAATTGTGAGTGCGTCAACCATCGATTCTCCTTCTGCTTGAAGCAGTTCCACGGGTATGTTATCCACTCCCGCTGACTCCCCTTTCTTCAGCGATCGCACTGCTTCCTCCACTTCTTCTCGGAGAATTGGGAAGATTTATTCTTCTTCTCTGTTTTGGGGACATGCTAGGACTGATGGATCTCCTTGTGGTGTGTGGTTGTACTCGTCAGAGCAGTGCTCTGTCCATCGATCCAAGACTTCTGGGTCTTCTGTAAGGCATATGTCAGACTTGCTTTGGATCGTGGAGACCTTGGGCTGTTTAACACTTGTCAGCCGCTTTACAGTCTTCTAGGCCTTGTTTTTATTCTTGTTCACACTGTTCTTTTTTTCGAGGCATTGATTTTCTATCCAGTTCTCCTTTGCCTTTTCGGATGTCATTGTTGATTTTTCGGTAGGCATCAGCTCCCTGTGATGTGTTCTTTTTCTTTTCATCTTTATTCGTTTATAACACAGGGGCCAATGGACAGCATTCTCCTTATGAAACTCGCAATATTTAACATGAAAATGAGTGCCTAGAAAAAGAAAGAAAAACATGAAACTGTGTCATTTAAATGCAAAATAATATCGACTTTGATATTTTTTTGCTCTTGACCTCGAGTTAATATTAAGCTTTGGCTCCAAATACACTCACATAGTATCAAATAGAAAACAGCAACAATGGTTTATGCCAATAAACGGTTCCTTTGGGGTGATCTTGACCTGGGTGACCTTGACCCTACGTGACGTCGCATGCATGTATGATCAAATAACCCAATGTAGCTTCATACTATGGGCTAAATAATCAGCCATTCCACTGAACAAGGACCAAAGTTTTTGTATGGTTTTGCAAGGCCTAAAATGACCTTGACCTTCAAGATCAACGCAAAAACGGAATAAACATAAAAGATCAATCTGTCGTCTCTAAATACAAAAAGTTTGGATTTTATATCTCTGATAGCTTAGGGTCAAGGTCACTTCAAAGTACCTACGCTAACCGACTTTGGACAGCTCGTGACCTTGACCTTGGAGTGAGGTGGCCCAAATGTGCGTCTCATTGATATCTATTATGCATCAAAGAATTATAAGTTCAATATTAATAACGTAGAGAAAAAAAGTTAAAATTTGTCTTTTTTTTAAATAATAACATTTGATGACCCTGTGACCCTGACCTTGAAATGAAGTAATTCATTCACTGATCATTTATGAGTTCTCATACGTATATACCATCTTACCAAGTTTGGTTGTGATAGTTGAAACAGGTTCTGAGTACTTAGCCACGTTTAAAGGTTTTGCACAGACAGACGACGGACAGAGGGACGGACGGACAGACATTTTTTTCAATATCATCTTTGGACTATTTAGGACTCATTTCGCACATATTTTTATTAATCTGGAATATTTTCTTTTTGTGAGTGAGTACATAAACTCGCATTGATATACCTATCCTATCCTCGCTCAATGTCAAGCCAGTCCATTCTCGAATGTTGTCCTCCAACACCTTTTTCGATCTCCCTCTTCTTCTACCTCCTTGCACTGTGCCTTGCAGGATGGTCATTACAAGTCCTGATGATCTGGTGACGTGACCACACCATCGGAGTATCCGTTTCTTCACCACTGTGAGCAGGTCATCGCGTTGTCTAATTGTGTGATGGTCTGTCGGACTTCGTTGTTGGTGATGTGCTGGGTATAGGAAATGCTCAGAAGTCTTCGGTAGCATCTCATCTCCATGCTTTGTATTCTTCGTTGTAGATCTGATGTGAGGGTCCCTGTTTCGCAAGCGTGTAGGAAGATGGAGATGGCAAGGGAGCGCAGCAGGCTTACCTTCGAATGTAGACTGATGATATGCATGCGAGTCAAAAAACAGTGTAGCACGTAAATATCCTAGTGGAACATAGAGGTAGGGCAAATGATAACACATATGTGGTGGACTATAGACCTATCCTATCCATAATCCTAACCCGTACCTCAAATGTCGTTGCGGCACCACAGATGATCGTCTAATCAGCATACTCCACCTTTCTCTGTTCTCAGCAACCCTCATGGCTTCGTTCAGTGTCAAACCAGTCTAGTCTCGAATGTTGTCCTCCCACCTCTTTTTTTTTTGTCTCTCTCTTCTTTTGTTCTTTTTTTTTATTGCAATGAAACAAAGATTTGTGGCAATATAAAACTGGGGCAAAAAGATGTGGAAAAAGGGAAGGAGGGGGGGGGGGCGGATATTAAAGGTCTGAATAGCCTTGTGGGAACCTAACGAGTCCTGGCAGAACTGAGACCTAGATAGGAGGAAGATACAAAAGATAACAGTTATATGGGCAGTTATAATGGAGCTATGTAGGCTTAATGTCACAGAGATGTTTTCCAATAGAGACCAATACCTGCCATATACACAGGAGATGAGAAGGGTCAAGACTATAATGGCCACTATGCCACCGGCCGCAAACACGATGATGGTCATGGTGTCCAGCTTTGGCGTTGGCGACTCGTTTTTCTTGTCAACTTCCTCATTGCCGCCTCGGCCTCGATGACCAAATGGCAGGGAGCCTGCAGGCCCATTACCTGTACCAGGAGGTGGTCGAGGACTAACACCAACACCACTGCCACCACCACCACCACCACCAGGCAGAACCTCGTCTAGGAACAGAATAAAATAATGGAAGTCATTAAACTTTGAAATAGCGCTTTTACAAATTGAGCTGTACGGTAAAGTGCCCCGTAGACCACGGGGCCAATGATAAACCCTGAGGCCTAAACCTAAATCAGTAAATGTCCAAAACATAGTCGGTGTATGTCAACCACAACTGGTACTTATTACATCATATTTGTGTGATGGATGTTTGTAATAATGGCATGTCAGACTGTGTGTGAAGTCAATTCAAAAATACTTGTATCAATTCCTCTCACCCCACCCTCCTCTAGGAAAATTAACATAAAACACTTCACCTATTTTTTTTAAGAAATAAAAATAATACATAATATTACAAGATAACTACTGCTACAAACTCTAATTTCCCAAAAAAGTATATATAACAATTTAAACTATTAAATTTACTAAACATCAGCAAACACACCACACACACACATACATGTATAAGCCGATCAATTAGGAATGTTACCATAACATGGTACCATTGGGGAATGGTCTTTTTCTCAGTGATATTTGCAAATCAAATGTTGCAATTGATAAAATTAGGTACATTTATGAATAACGTACAGGACTGATGGGTAATCTGCCCTGAAAACTTGATTTTGCTTGTACGGCAGCTTACTACACCTGTGTGTATAATTTACACACTTGTCTACACAACACGACTTTTGGTCATTATTGCAAACAAGTCAGACGTCATTTACAGTAGTTCATTTTATAGTATACAGGTAGGCTTACTTCGACTCGTGGCCAATCATTTAGTAGCAGTCGGGGTGTCTTTCAGTCAGTCAGTCAGGCCGTCGCTCTCTATTTCTTTGCTTGTTTGTTGGTTGTTGGGGTGTCGGATAGCGCAGTGGTTGGAGCACTCGCTACTGTGTCGCAAGTTAAGCACCGTCCAGTGCGGTTAGCACTTGGATGGGTGACCCCAAACTGTGAAGCGACAAATAACAACGCCCCCAGTTGACTCAACTGTGACTGAGTACCTACTCTCTTAAGGTATGTACATGAGCATAGGATAGGCCTTTTCTCATGTAGCCGGAGATAAAACATACAATCCAGCTAGGCAGAGAACTTTCAGTCCTCCCAGCCCGGGATCTGTGTAGTACTGGTTGTGCTATAATTACAGGTATCTTACTTACCTATAGTTGGAGGAGTGGGGTCTGCAATCAGAAGAAATCAGTAGGTTTGAAATTCGAGCGCACGCACAAGCACATCAGTAATACTAACACGCTACATATTTTAAACAAAGATGGAAACGCGACAATAATGGTTTTGTTGTTGTTGTTGTTTTTTTTTTTTTTTTTTTCAATGACAGCCTGATGCAGGGTTAACTAACACATTAGCTCAACGGTAATATGTTCGCCTGGCATTGTTTGGCATCTCCTAGGAGTGAACTTCTCTAACGGCTCTTTACGCGATGTTTAATTTCTCTCTTGCTCATACATCTAGGTTAATATTGGGAACTCAGTTGTCAATGGCAGTGCACTTGAAACTGCACGTTGGCGTCTTGGGCAGTATGAGATAGAGTGTGATTTTCATCAGCTATTTCAACCCGAAAGGTCTGGAAATACAACAACAACAAAAGGAAATGTATCCCAAGTGTACACTTCACGGTGGGAAATACACCCACCTGTTGGTGAATGGAAAAATGGGCAATTGTGGTGCCTAAATTCCCTTTATAAAATATTTATCGGCGATATTTGTCAGTGTTTTTGTTTATTTTTTGTACCACTTTCAGCTAAATAATCTTTATATAGAAACTTTTTTTTCTATATAAGCTTCAGCTTATTGGAAACTAAAAGGGATTTGCAGGTCGGACTGACAAGAAACATGGCGGAAGTACTCTGAAGGCAATGCCGTTGCAGAAATAATGATGGATTCCTCTTTTCCAGAGCCGTTACCATTGCAATTTCGTATATTAATACTGTTGTGAATAAATATAAAATAGAGTGCATTAAAGCAGTTGCCTCATTTTAAATCACAAAACAGCGTGAAATCACGATTTTGCTATTTTCTTTATCAATTCCATATAACCTCACTGTAATACGACATGTAACTGCGAATCTACTAAATACTAAAAATTGCAGCCCCTAAACAATGAATTGTTTACAAAATAATGCATTATTTAGCAACATCTTCTAAATAATACATTATTTAGCCAATTCTGCTTAATAATGCATTATATATGTAAACAAATCATTATTTAGAAGCATTTCTAAATAATACATTTTTTAACACAATCTGCTAAATAATGCATTATATAGTTAAATACAGTAATTCCAAATTTAGTAACGTTGCCTTATTTACGTATATCATGATTTATTTACCTAAGCAACATATTGTTTAGGTAAATAATAAGTTATTTACGGAGAAAATATATTATTTAGAGAAATCTTACTATGCTTCTAAATAAATGTTATTTAGTTGAAAGTGGTGAAAATAAACATTTTACAAAGGGAATTCCATATAAATTGTGTAGGAAATAGATGGACTGCATAATCGACAGAAAGCTTGCAAGAAATCTCCAAGACAGGAGGCGGGGAAAAGGGGTAGGGGTTGGGGGTTGGGATACTTCCACCAAATCATTGTTTAATTAGACGATGAAAGTGCACCTGGGAAAACGCAGCATCCTTTGATTCAGAATTGTACTAGGGTTTTTGAGAGGAAAGAACTCGGGCACTTGCTGTGGTCATTGACTTGGCAGATGCTTACAAACCTCGTTGACCGCTGCAGCAAAATGGTGAGAGGAAGAGGGGAAAAGATGGACAGGGGAGGGGGGAGGCAGTCACCCCATGGATCGCAGCAATCATGCCTGTATGCATATCAAAGACAGAGGTATTCAGAATGACAGTGGGCGCTGGTCAACACTGTGAAGGCGTGAAAGAGCCCTCTTCAACCAGGCCAACATTGGAACCGTCTCAGGAACAACTCTCAAAACTCTCCTGCTTGAAGGATTGAGCGGATCGCGTATTCCCGAGCACTAAGAAGCCATCTTGAGCTGAACTGAGTTGAACTGTGTGGATTTGGGTGTGGCATCCGTCAACCGTCAAAACTGGCGTTCGCTTGGGGCGCCATCTACTGCACTGAATAGGTGAATTGGCGCTTATAGGTGGGCTAAATACGCACAATCATTTGATTATTACGTACTGTTTTCTCTTGTTATGGTCATACTGGCAGCAAGGTCGCTGTAATGATGTCCGTCCTTGATGATGTAGCACTCGTATAGGCTACCCACGTGATAATCCTCCATCTTTATCGTCAGACGGGACACGCGGTACTGTAAATCTGCATGAGGCCAGTAGGTCATGTTCGGCAACTCTTCATATCCGCTGTTCAAAGGGGTCCATAGTGAACTGTTCTGGCTGGTCTTGTACTGCCACACCCATCTCAGCTGTAACCCAAAGGTTGGAAATGAGCAAAAGCAAGGTCATGAAATGAGAGAACAAGGAAAACAACAGCAGGAAGGAAAAAAACGCCTAGAAGGGCGAAGTCCATATGACTCGCAAGCTCCTTAGGGACTCTATTGCAATAATCATGTAATGTAATGTAGGGACTCCATTGCAATAATCATGTAATGTAATGCAGGGACTCTATTGCAACAACCATGTAATGTAATGTAGGGACTCTATCGCTATAACCATGTAATGTAATGTAGGGACTCTATCGCTATAACCATGTAATGTAATGTAGGGACTCTATTGCAATAACCATGTAATGTAATGTAGGGACTCTCTTCCCCATAGTGTTCTTGAAAAGAAGAGTGCCTACTACAGATAAACATTACATCAAATAAAATAAAATAATACAATCAAATTACAAGATCGCAAGCTATTCACGTGTATTTTCAAACCTTCACAACTAAAGGATAAAAATTACCATTTTCAAAATTGTTATTAATTTCTTGTTGTAACCTTGCTTCATTGTAAAGAAGCAAAAAGATGTAATGGAATGGAGGTCCACTGGTTTAAAATTGATTCAGCCAATGTAGACATACAGGGCAAAACGTGTTTGTATGACGGCTTATTAGTGTCAAAAGCCCAGAATTTTAATTCTAGTATAGAATTTTAATTCTGTCTTGGCAAAATTAAAATTCTATTACATAATTAAAATTCTATGTTTCAGAATTAAAATTTTACTTTCCATAATTAAAATTCTATGTTCGAGAATTGAAATTGTGTAACAAAATTGAAATTATCAAAAGCAGAATTGAAATTCTATAACAGAATTGTAATTCTGACTTTTGACACCGTAGCTTATTAGTGTCAAAAGCCCACAATTACAATTTTATATTAGAATTGAAATTCTAGTTTATAATTAAAATTTTGGTTTTGATAATTTCAATTGTGATATAGAATTTCAATTGTGAAACACAATTAAAATTATGCCTTTTGATACACCTTTCCACAGCTTATTAGTGTCAAAAGATAGAATTAAAATTATGGACCATAATTAAAATTCTACTTCAACATTACAATTCTACTCCAGAATTAAAATTCTATCTTCTCACACATGCGCAGCTCAGCGCATTGTAGCTGCAAAATGGCGCTGGATCAGTTCGCTCAAGCAGCGACAAACGTAGTAAACGGGATTAGCCGACGTCTAACAGACGACCCAGATGGAAACTTTTACAGAGAGTGGAGGCAGATACAGGCCCTTGCTGCTCACACGCTTCAAACACATGCATAGTATATG
The DNA here is from genome assembly GCA_036898135.1 of Oncomelania hupensis. NCBI lineage: Eukaryota > Metazoa > Mollusca > Gastropoda > Littorinimorpha > Pomatiopsidae > Oncomelania > Oncomelania hupensis. The sequence goes on from JBAHVR010000324.1 coordinate 31,067, forward strand.
GCTGTAATACGCCCGTAGGTCATAAATTTCCAAAGATGCTTCGAGCCAAGTGGATTCAGGCAGTGAAGCGTGAGGAACATTGTTCCGACAGAAAACAGTGTTGTATGCCCGAAGCATTTTCTGCCTACAGACTTCCTTGATACGCCAACATCTACTGGTAAGTGAATCATACTTTGCTCACTGCAACTGTAAAGCATCCACCTTTTATGGCTATTTTGCTGTTTTTATTATTTTGGTGGGCTTGTCGATCGACCTCAGTCACCCATGACCGAACACTGAACAGATCAACAAATGAAATTACTCTGTACACTCTCAAAAGGTGTGCACAGTTATTAGGAGATCTAACTTGGCTTAGGACCGTAGACTGCTGTATGTAGTGGCACATCTAAGTATAGTAATTTTGATTTTAGTTATGTTTCAGTTACAACCACACAGATATAATGTAGGCTTCATTGTTTGGCAAACTGTGTAGGCTATTTTTATTTCCACCATTGCATTGAGCAAACTTGTAGATGATCATTTCCCACCTTTCTTAAACCATCCATATCCTTTGACCTGTACATCACAATAAATTATGTTTTATGTGCATGAACAATATTCACAATATTCCAATAATGACCTATCCTATCCTATCCCGTAACCCGAAGGTCGTAGGGGCACCACAGATGATCGTTTAACCAGCATACGCCATCTTTCTCTGTCCTCAGCAGCCCTGATGGCTTCGCTCAGTGTCAAACCAGTCCATTCTCGAATGTTGTCCTCCCACCTCTTTTTCGGTCTCCCTCTTCTTCTACCTCCTTGCACTGTGCCTTGCAGAATAGTCTTTGCAAGGCCTGATGATCTGGTGACGTGGCCATACCATCGGAGTTTCCGTTTCTTCACCACTGTTAGCAGGTCATCGTGTTGTCCAATGGCTTGTGTGATGGTCTGTCGGACTTCATCGTTGGTGATGTGTTGGGTATAGGAAATGCCCAGAAGTCTTCTGTAGCACCTCATCTCCATGCTTTGTATTCTTCGTTGGAGATCTGCTGTGAGGGTCCATGCTTCGCAAGCATATAGGAAGATGGAGATGACTAGGGAGCGCAGCAGTCTTACTTTGGAATGTAGACTGATGGTCCTGTCTTTCCAAATGGGCTTCAACCTTGTCAGGGCAGCAGTTGTTTGTGCGATCCTGGAGAGGACTTCCTGTCGGGACCCATTGTCTGATACAATGGCTCCTAAATATTTGAAGCTATGCACTGTGTTGAGGGATTGGCCGTATTGATGCCATTGGTGTTGTTGGTCATCATTTTGGTCTTCTCTGCACTTATTTCCATTCCATAGGCTCTGGAGGTGGTGTCAAGCCTCTGTACCAGCTGTTCAAGTTCTTGTTCCTCTCCAGCCAATCCATCAATGTCATCTGCAAAACGAAGATTGGAGATTGCTTTACCCCCTATGCTGACTGTGCCTTCATGGTCTGCAAGAGCATCTGACATGATGCGCTCTAAGATGTTGAAGAGTGTTGGAGAGAGTAGGCATCCTTGACGCACACCGATTGTTGTTCTGAACCAGTTCCCGATGGCGCTGTTGTGGAGGACGGCACTGGTAGCCTTGTCATACAGGCTTTTGATGACTTCAATAATTTTAGGGCTGATGTTGTACACTTTCATTGTTGCCCATAGAGCTGCATGCCAGACTCGGTCAAACGCCTTCTTGAAGTCTATGAACATATGATATAGATGTTGTTGGTGCTGTAGGTATTTCTCACAGATTATTCTGAGGTTGAAAATCTGTTCAGTGGTACTTCGCCAATAATGACAGCTTATTAATTAACCTGTGTATGTTTTCTGGTAGGATGCTTGACACGAAAAAATCGACGACTGAAACCTGGTGCTTGTCCCACTGTGTTTCAATGGATGAAACCCAGAAGCATTGCAGCGAGTACTCGTGAACAAAGAATGGCAGACCGTGATCGATTAAAGGTAATTTGCTGACATTTATTTTGATATCCTTCATTGTGCCTAACACATATATATCTAGGATTTAATGTAATACTAATAGTCTGCATGGGAGGTGTCTTCTAGTACTTCTACGCTAGATGCTAGCAGCAAAGGGGTACAGGCAGTGATCCTGAGCCAGAGCTTCAGACTGTGTACCCATACCTTTCATTTAGTACTTAAAAAGGTCCATATTGGACTGAACTCCTGTGTCCTTGCTATTTGTAGACACTGTAGAGCTTTATACATGTATGATTATTTACCAAAGGCGACATGTACTTTATTTTATTTTTATTATTAAATTATATTTTTCAATTTATTGGTTGCTAGACTATTTAGGACTTGTCTCGTGCCGATGTTACTTTAAATTTCTTTTTGTTTTGATTGTTTTTGTGTCATGTGTATAGTTAGACATGTCTGCCATGCAGCCTATGTGTGTTTGATTTGTGTAAAAATTTACATTTTCATTTGGTACTTTAACAGGTCATGAGTACTGGAGCCTCTCCATCTGACTCTGTTGAACCCTGTTTGGAGGCTGAATTGGAAGTGGAGATATCTACCAATGGAGATGCAAGCTGTACAGAGGCTGTTCTTGAAACAGGATCCAACATTGTGGTGGAACAGGTAAGATACCTATAGCGCTGTTGCAAAACTAGTGCAGATAGAGTTATCCGTCCCTGCCTTCACCTATGCCAAGGACACCGGCTAGTTCCGGTTGAGTATTAAGCATGACCGCACGTAGACGGAAGACTTGTGGCGGAGAAAAACAGTATTGCGTTTGCTGCCCTAATTTCGCAGGAAAAGTAATTGAAGGGCGCATTGTCAAGTTACACACATTACCAGCTAACAAAACACTGAAACGACTGTGGGAACAACGTTTGCGACTGATTCGGAAAGATTACAACAATGTAAAATAAGATTCAAGATTCAAGATTCTTTATTGTCCAAACACAAGGCATGGATATTTGTTTAGCAGTGCAATAAGGAAGGAGATAACAACATCAAAATTATTACAAACATGGACATACAATATTGATACATTTGATATACTATCAAAAACAACTTCCATACCAAAATACAAATCTATAAACACTAACACACATGCATAAACAGATAACCAGCCACATACCGATGCGTACACATTTAACACACAGATAATTATTCCACAGTATATAGGTGGGGCCGGGTAGCTCAGTTGGTAAGAGCGTCTTGCTAGTAACCGAAAGGTCGCTGGTTCGAATCCCGGATTGGTCATCATATTATTTTCCCCTTTACCAACAACTGGCCCGCTGGTGTCAGTATAAATCGGTCCAGTAGTCACCTATATGCGAAAGTGTCGTGTGACTATAATCTACAAACAACAACACAGTATATGTATACACAACTACAACACTCACCCATTCTTCCATGCCTTAGATCCATCCTAGATCATAATAATAATAATAATAATCATTATAATAATAGGAGTAATAATACAAAATATTCATCATAATATTAATAATAATCGTAATCATTAGAGTAATTAATAATTATAAAAATAATAATAATAACAATGCAACTACAACTGGACCACTATCGATGGAACGTTCTAGGTATCAGCGAACTGCGCTGGAAAGGCCTAGGTGAAACAACGACTGACAAAGGCCACAAGCTCTATTTCAGCGGTAGAGATGACAGGCACGAACACGGCGTTGGATTCTTGGTCCACAAGAACATTCTAGCCACTGTCATGGGTTGCCGCCCAGTCTCCAGTAGACTCATTACCATCCGTCTGAGAGCAACCCCTTTCAACATTACCATCATCCAGGCCTATGCCCCAACTTCAGACTATGAAGACAGCGAAGTGGAGGATTTTTATGAAAATATACAGGCGGTCCTTGACCAAGTGCCGAAGAAGGACATAGTCATAGTGCAAGGCGACTGGAATGCCAAGGTTGGCCAAGATGCGCACCGCAACTGGGGAGACACATGCGGACCCCACTGCAACAACGAGACAAATGACAGGGGTCTGAGGCTATTGGAGTTTGCCAGATACAACAATCTGGTACTGGCAAACACGCTTGGTCTCCACAAAAAATCCAGACGATGGACATGGCACAGTCCCGGCGGGGAACATCATAACCAGATCGACTACATCATGGTCAAGAAACGCTTCAGATCAAGCATCAACATTGGCAGGACACGCACTTTTCCAGGAGCAGACATTGGAAGTGACCACGATCTCGTGATGATGTCTTTCCGGCTCCATTTGAAGAGAGTAGGCTGAAGTTCGACCTGGACAAACTGCAAGACCCGGAGGTGGCAAAAATATTTCAGGCCACAATTGGAGGGAAATTTGCACCACTGCTTATTTTGGGGGCAGGCGAAGTAGATGTCAACACCATGACCAATACCTTCAACTCAGCTGTAACAGATACCGCCACTGAGATCCTTGGCAAGCACCGACCAAAGAAGAAGCCGTGGATCACACCTGAACTTTTGGATCTGTGTGATAAACGAAGAGAGTTAAAAAAGAAAAAGAACACCTCACAGGGAGCTGATGTCTACCGAAAAATCAACAATGACATCCGAAAAGGCATGCGCACAGCAAAGGAGAACTGGATAGAAGATCAATGCCAGGAAATAGAGAACAATCTGAACAAGAACAACAGCAAGAAGGCCTACCAGACTGTGAAGCGGCTGACAAGTGTTAAACAGCCCAAAGTCTCCACTATCCAAAGCAAGTCTGACATTTGCCTTACAGAAGAACAAGAAGTCTTGAGACCCATCATTTCTAGCATGTCCCGAGAGCAGAGAAGAAGAAGAAATCCTCCCAATTTCTCCGGGAAGAAGTTGAGGCAGCAGTGCAATCGCTGAAGAAAGGGAAGTCAGCGGGAGTGGACAACATACCAGCGGAACTGCTACAAGCAGGAGGAAAGCGATGACTGATGCTCTCACCACTATCTGTAACAAGATCTGGCAGAGTGGGAATGGCCTACACCATGGACCCAGTCGCTTGTCATCACTCTTCCTAAAAAAGGTAACCTTCAGGAGTGTGAAAATTACCGCACCATCAGCCTCATCAGCCATCCCAGCAAGGTCCTCCTGAAAAATAATACTCAACAGGTTGAAACCACAAGCTGAACAAATCATAGCTGAAGAACAAGCAGGATTCATTGCAGGGCGAAGTACCACTGAACAGATTTTCAACCTCAGAATAATCTGTGAGAAATACCTACAGCACCAACAACATCTATATCATGTGTTCATAGACTTCAATCTGGCATGCAGCTCTATGGGCAACCATGAAAGTGTACAACATCAGCCCTAAAATCATAGAAGTCATCAAAAGCCTGTATGACAAGGCTACCAGTGCAGTCCTCCATAACAGCGTCATCGGGAACTGGTTCAGAACAACAATCGGTGTGCGTCAAGGATGCCTACTCTCTCCAACACTCTTCAACATCTTCCTAGAGCGCATCATGTCAGATGCTCTTGCAGATCACGAAGGCACAGTCAGCATAGGGGGCAGAGCAATCTCCAATCTTCGTTTTGCGGATGATATTGATGGATTGGCTGGAGAGGAACAAGAACTTGAACAGCTTGTACAGAGGCTTGACACCACCTCCAGAGCTTATGGAATGGAAATAAGTGCAGAGAAGACCAAAATGATGACCAACAACACCAATGGCATCAACACGGACATCAAAGTACAAGGCCAATCCCTCAACACAGTGCACAGCTTCAAATATTTAGGAGCCATTGTGTCAGACAATGGGGATCGCACAAACAACTGCTGCCCTGACAAGGTTGAAGCCCATTTGGAAAGACAGAACCATCAGTCTACATTCCAAAGTAAGACTGCTGCGATCTCTGGTCATCTCCATCTTCCTATATGCTTGCGAAGCATGGACCCTCACAGCAGATCTCCAACGAAGAATACAAAGCATGGAGATGAGGTGCTACAGAAGACTTCTGTGCATTTCCTATACCCAACACATCACCAACGTTGAAGTCCGACAGACCATCACACAAGCCATTGGACAACACGATGACCTGCTCACAGTGGTGAAGAAACGGAAACTCCGATGGTATGGCCACGTCACCAGATCATCAGGCCTTGCAAAGACCATTCTGCAAGGCACAGTGCAAGGAGGTAGAAGAAGGGGGAGACCGAAAAAGAGGTGGGAGGACAACATTCGAGAATGGACTGGTTTGACACTGAGCGAAGCCATGAGGGCAGCTGAGGACAGAGAAAGATGGAGTATGCTGGTTAAGCGATCATCTGTGTGCCCTACGACCTTCGGGTTATGGGACAGGATAGGATAGGATAGGAACTACAACTAATAATTATATTAATACAACAGCAGCACCAACAGACAACTAATAATAATATATGGTAATGTTATAATAAAAATAACATTACTACACAACTAATAATCTACTGAAAGACTGAAAATACATAATTACAGTTGCTTACTGAATTAAAAACAAAAATTATTCTACTGTATAATAATGTATTTCTAGATAAACTGCAAATTAAAATTTCTCAATTTTAAAGCAAAGAAAAAGAAGAGACTTTTCGAATTTTCTTGAATGTAGGTCACTGACAAACGAATTAGCCTACGAACAAACAAATCAGCAATGTTTTGCAAGCAGCCTCCTGAGTAAAATTTGAACGATTGTACAAGAGTATAATTTATACCTCGCTCCATCTTTCTTGCTTCAATGAACTGCCGAAAAGGGCCGCAACCGATCCGCCATTTGTTCATTATGAAAACAGTGCTATACAAACATTTTGACTTGATTTTCTAATTAAATTAAATGTGCTCCTTTTGAAACACTATTTGAAGCACCCTGGACGGCAGCATGAACATTTTTGTTTTATTACTGGTGTCGAAAAGGAGACACTACATGTTTAATTATTCGTAACTGTTTCCTTGCACTGGATTGAGTACCATGGTACTAGAGACATTGTAAACTCTAAATTCCAATATTGTCATCATCATTACGGTTGTACATGTTCTAATTTTGTATTTTTTGTTGTAATACTTGTGTAATATTTTTGAAGCAAATTGCACATACATGTAAAGAATATGGTTTCTAACAAGAGTAGTATGTAATCTTAAAAATGAGTCAGAATGTTTACAGGCTAAAGTTCCAGATCCATCCTGTAGTGGAATGGTGTCCTTCCTCAAGATGATATATGTTCCCGTAATTTGTTTCAGGAGATTTAACATGGTTTCTAACAAGAGTAGTATGTAATATTGAAAATGAGTCAGAATATTTACAGGTTAAAGTTCCAGATCCATCCTGTAGTGGAATGTTGTACTTTCTCAAGATGATATATGTTCCCGTAATTTGTTTCAGGAGATTGAAGGCCAAGCAGAGAATCCCTCCACACTCACCCCAGAAGAAAGAGAGACGACAACATCCAGACGCACACAGGCATCACAAGCAAACATCAGCAGACCTTTTTTTCTGTCCGTCGATGCTCTAGAGTTTGATAAAGCTCTCCTGCATTACTATACAGGACTGGAAAGCTACAAAAAAGTTCACGCTGTATTTCAAAGTTTAGGCCCTGCGGTGAATTGATTGACTTATTTGCGCACTGAAAGTGTTTTATGCATTTCGCCAATGCAATCAATTCTTATTGATGTTGGCTAAACTGCGGCAAGATATTGAATATCTGCCTTTGTCCCGAAATGTGCGGAGTGTCCGTTTCTACTGCAGAAAATATTTTTGTAACCTGGGTCAATTTTTGCTCGCGACAATGGGGGGAGCTGAACACATGGCCTGATAGCAACCTTGTACATTATTTTGCTCCCATTGACTTCCAGAGAAAATTCCCCAGCACAAGAGTTATTTTAGATGGTACAAAAATACCAGTAGAAAAACCTTCCAATCCAATTGCACAGAGGGCCACATTTAGCATGTACAAGAACAAAAACACTGTTAAAACGTTAGTAGGATGCACACCAGGAGGACTTATTTTCTATGTTTCACCCACATATGGAGGTTCAACATCTGATCGACAGATCATGGAAAGATCTGATCTGCCACAAAAGTGCGAACCCAGAGACTCTATAATGGCTGATAAGGGATTTAATGTCCAAGATCTGTTTGCCGCAAGAGATGTCAAGGTCAACATTCCTGCATTTTTTTCAAAGAAAAACAGATTAAGCAATGAACAGGTGCTAAAAGACCGCAAAATTTCCAGCAAGAGGGTGCATATTGAAAGGTTGATTGGCCAGGGGAAAACATTCAAAATACTTAATTGTGTCTTAAGTGCTTCTGAGACTGTTCTTTCAAGACACATAGTATCAGTATGCTTTCATTTGTGCAACTTTAGACAGAATGTTGTATCTTGTGATGCTTAACATGCTTGTAAGTACTACTAATAATGATAATTATTATAATAATAATGAATAACAACAGTAATAATAATTCATTTTATGTACTACAGTTGTATGTTTATGGCAAACAAGTTTAAAAAGATCTGGTAAATGAAATCTTTCTGCAATTTACAATTGGTAGTGTTGTAAAAGGGCTAATGTTTGCATCAGTGAAAATATTGTACTTGCATACTGTTGCTATGCAAATTTTCCAGTTTTTGTGTAATAAAGATAGACTCGACTGTGACAATATGTACTATTTATATGTGTGTGAAGCTGATAAAACATGTTTATGTGCCTACGAAAGTATTGTAATAATAATAATTGAATAACAACAGTAATAATAATGTATTTTATTTACTACAGTTGTATGTTTATCGCAAACAAGTTTTAAAAGATCTGCTAAATTTGCAATTTACAATTGGTAGTGTTGTAAAAGGGTTAATAATGTTAGCATCAGTGAAAATATTGTACTTGCATACTGTTGCTATGCAAATTTTCCAGTTTTTGTGGAATAAAGGTAGACTCAACTGTGAGAATATGTACTATATGTGTGTGAAGCTGATAAAACATGTTTATGTGCCTACGAAAGTATTATAATAATAATTGTATAACGGTAATAATTTATTTTATGTACTACAGTTGTATGTTTATGGCAAACAAGTTTTAAAAGATCTGGTAAATCAAATCTTTCTGCAATGGTAGTGTTGTAGAAGGGTACTTGCTATGCAAATTTTCCTGTTTTTGTGGAATAAAGATAGACTCGACTGTGACAGTATGTACTATTTATATGTGTGTGAAGCTGATAAAACATGTTTATGTGCCTACGAAAGTAATAACAAGATAGACATCAAACACACACATACTCTATTAGGCAACAAAAACAGTGGTTAATGGTGTTCAGAGCCTGCAACATTTATTTTTTTCAACTGTTATCCAAAATTTTTTTATGTTTTTTTTCAAATATATAATTACAACCGTTATTTATTTTGCCAAATGACATGCAGAAGTACAGCAAATATTACTTGGTGAAAGAAGATAATAATGAATCTCAGGGCTCTAAAGAAGTTTAACGTTAGAAAGTCTTTGAATCATATTGGAACGCACGCACACATCCATTCTTAACTTATACAAACTCAGAAAAACAATGCTCACAAACTCCTAAGAAATCAACTGCACACACACGCACATAATGCACACAAATTGTCAATATCAGGCGATCAAATGACTAACACTTGCAGCAAACACAAACATTCATAGACACTAACAGATGACTAGGTTGATTGATTGATTGATTGTTGCTTTAGGTCCAGCGGACTCTTCCGAGCCAAATCAGGACCGGACAACCCCCGATCCGCATAAAAGATCTGCCGAAACAACCCTAGTGGGAAAATTGAATGCCCTCCACCGGCCAGTCACTTTACAATAAAGACATCCAGTGATGGAGAAAGTTTTTAAGCTAGGGGTATTTATACCCTCAACCAAAACATGTGGGGGTTTTCATACCCTCATTGCAAACACAAGGGGGTTTTCATACCCCCTTTCAGTTTTTTTTAGGGGGGTACACCAAAATACGTAATAAATAATTAGTTTTGTCTGCTTTATTTTTCCTTTTCTTCGGCTTCCCCTCAGATCGCTGCTTGTCGGCCATGTTTAATGTTGGGTTGTTGTCAGTCTTATATAGCCAATCAAAAGCTTTGAGAAAGAGGGTGCTAGGACGGTGGTCGCACAGGCACACGATCCAAATCGAGCGAAAGCTGTACGAACGACCGAAATAGTTGTACCTGATGATACCTCCCAGCAACTTAGCTTTACGTTTTCATACCCCTTTGGCACTGACTTTGTGCGTGTTTATACCCTTTCATTACATTTTCGTTACGTGATTTCCCAACTCAGTACGTGAAACACGTAGGATTGTACGTGATCTCCATCACTGAACATCCCACGCAGGGGACGGCTGAGGCTTTACCCCAACTACTCGAACCCCCGGTTACAAAAACAAAATAGAATACAAACATCATTATAAATCATCAACAAAACACATACATATAAAATGCCTATATTGCTAAATAATAACATCATAGGAAGCCCTAGTGACCACCCGGCAGAAAGCGTCCAACACTCCCAAGCTGATCCAACAGACCTCATACACAAACAAGGAGTCTTGTCCAGGAAGAGTTTTCAAGAAAAAAGGTAGGTCATTGATCTAGCGAAGAAGAAGATAGTATAGCAGAGTGATAGGACAGATCAAAATTTCCAGAAAGTGGGGATACTATTTATACTGAAACCCCCGGCACTCCAACGGGGGTACTGTTGCCGCAGTGAATCGGTCTTGCCTACAAAGTCAAGACAGGTTTTCAACTGTGGCTTTCACTTTTCCCTTTATAGGTTAGAACAATCTACAGTGGCAAGATTGCTCATGACCCCAAGGGGTCAGATGACTAGGTAAGGCATCAGTATATCATGTTGAGTAGATTATGCACTCACACACGCTTGCACACACACGCTCGTTCTCACACTCGATCATAACTTGATTTAAGGTGCATGTAAATATCAATTCAATACTTTCAGCTTCTGCATTGTCTTAAAAAAAAGAAACACTTCCACACGTACACACCCACTTGCGCGTTCACACACTCACTCATATGCATGTATACTCGCACACATAATCAATACTTGATTTAAAGTGTATGTATATCAATCCAATACTTCAGTTTCTTCTGCATTCTCTTCAAAAGAGACACTTTTTCCATCACAAGTGAACATTAGCAGTCTGTTCCTTCTTTCTATTAAAGTTCTAAAATAACAAAAATGTAAAGGCTGTTTTAAACATGGGAATTACTTTCAGTCAAACGTTACTAAAGGTATACTGCTCAACATGATGTATTCGTATTTGGAAATGAAGATGATCTTCACTGTTTAAAGAAATCCAATGATGATTATGATTTTATATAAAATGCATTTTAAAACATAATTTTACAAAAACATATCAGTCAAAATCGGTTGTTTTTATACTTGAGAATGGAAAGCGTTGGTGTCCTGTTTACCAGATATACAGGATATACAACACATTTTACAATAAAAAATGTTGAACGTGATGAGTTCATTAACAACAGAAATGCTCACTATATTTCTTGAAAAACAGCTTCTCTAGCAGAACATGCTTAGTTGAAGTGATTTTCAAAGAAATGCTCGAGCTTCTCAATCATGCTGCCAATGAACTGGTCATTACATTCAACATTAATGATGGCAAAGTCTCGCAAAGTGAAAACAGCGAAGTCAACACTTTTTATCTGCTCGCCACAACAAAACATCTGGCCCTGCACTTGAAAATAATAATCATGGGATTTCTTCAAACAAAGCTGATCATTCTTCATTTCCAGATATGGCACTGTGGCAGGTGAAATGGTTTGCTCTCTTGCTACATAAGGACACTTGACAAGTTGACTTCTAACAACTTGCTATCAGAGACCAGCCTATCTGGGGTGCTGGCCAAGTAGGGATGGCTCTCACTGACAAGACCAGAGGCTGAGGTTTTGCAGTGGGCTGCCTCCTCATACTTGGCAATAGCGACTCTTTCGTACTGTCTTCCATGCCTGAGTGCAGCACTTGTTGGCTGTGGGGCATCCACAAGTCGTTTGCATAACCTCTCCTTGTCTGCCCTATCTGTCAGCTTGCATAGCGTTCCAAAATCCTATGAACATAGCCTCTTCCTCCTCTCTTCTCTCCACAACTTTTTGGAGTCGGCCGTGTCTCTCTCAATGACCTGCCTCCTCATAGCAGACATGTCTGCAAGGCCTATTTTCTTCCAAAAGGTCTCCACTGGGTTCCTTTCCGCGTATGTGTGGTCAGCCAAGACTGCATAGGGGTTGGCAGGGGGGTACCACTGCATGACCGGCTCGCCGCTGAAGACACCTGAGTGCATAGATACAAACAAACAATTTCACATGCAGTAAATGCAAAGTAAAGGACATTTAAAAAAACAAGCAAGAAAATCTTACATATAGTTTATTGAATTCTTTGAATCTCATTTGCTCTCCTTGGTTAGTTTTGAGTGAATTGTTTATTTTGTCAGGGATTATTTGGCACATTTATTTTATTTAGAAGATGAAAAAGCTTTCTAATAGTAATAGGCAAACATTTGTTTAATAATAAACTGGAAAGAATGTCTGAAACTTCTTGTAGTTCTTTTTTTAAAATAAAAAATTGCCATTGTTCTATATATATTTTAATATCCAAAAGGCAACACATCTTTAAAAGCATTTATTAGAACAAATCCCCAGACAATGCATAACATAAACAAAAATACACTTTCACTGTTTAAAACAAAAACAATAACTACAAAATGCAAAACAACACGAACACTACAGTAGCATAATACTGATTACTGATAATACTGATCGGGGTGACCTCGTGGCGCAGTGGATAAGTCGCCGGTTTTCTATGCTGAAGGTCGCGGGTTCGATTCCCGCAAGGGGCGAACATATGCAGGGATGGCTTAAACCGGAAATTACCGGTATTTTACCGGTTTGAGAATAAAAATACCGGTTGAAAAATCAGTAGCCGGTAGAGCCTACCGGTTCTTATTTTGTTTGACTGGTTTCAAAAATAAAGGGAAAGATAAAGAAAAACAAGAGAAATGAAGAGAGAGAGGGAGAGAGAGAGAGAGCCAGCGAGCCAGGCTGATTATATGTGTTTAGGGAGTGTAGACGAGAGGCCTGCGAATGCGTTTGACAGTAGCCTTGCCATATTCTTTGAGGTAATTAATACAGAATGATTTAACATTGGCGGGCGAAAGGCTATCGTGAATACGGAGAAATTAAACTCGCACGCTTTTCGATTTTTTCTTTCCTCGTGCTCGTCAGTTTGTATTGCGACAGTGGCAGATAGGCTAGTAATAATGAAGAAGCAAAAATCTCTTTTTTCATTTTTTGCTAAGGGGGAGAGGGGCGATAAAAGAAGTTTATTAAGACGAATATGTTTCTAATGAAACAGAAAGTGCATTAACAGAGTCGCCATCTACTTATATAAAATAGTGACGCATTATTAAGCTTTGCTATGGGTCATACCGGTTTGCGTGACTGGTCTACCGGTTTGCGTTCCAGTGGGTTTGTTTACTATGACGTCGTACCGGTTTTGCAAATCCCTAGGACGATCACTGATATGTGACTTAGGTACAAGACCATTGAGATCACCGAGGGTTTTCTCCGGGCACTCCGGTTTCCTCCCTCCCTTCAATAATGGTACTGGATGCAGTCAATTCACAATTTTCTTAGACTTTCTTTCCGTCTCCCAATAGCGATCTCCCTGCCTTTACACCACCTGTTTGAGTGATGGATGTGTATTTGTTGTGTGTGTGTGAGGGTGGAGGAGACAGGTGAGCGTGTATGTTGGTACAGATCGCCGCGCTTTGATCCTGATTGATTTGGGAAAAGGCGCGTACATAGCATCCTGTATTATTATTAGTATTACCGTACCCGAGTTCATCATGATGCCATAGAAGATTGCAGAGTAAGAGCTCATGCTGCGTGTTGCAGGTGGCCGCGGGTCAAAATCATGCGACAACAGTTTCTTGTCATGAATTGGTAATGATGCCGCCTTCATTGGAGAGCCAAGGTGCTTTTTGGCCTGGTGAAATGTTTGCAACACTTGCGTGCAAGTTGTCAGTGTGTCCACGGTTCTCTTTTCTCCAAAGTCCAGCAAGCCTAGCAGCATGCATCTTACGTGCTTGCAATGGGCAGTTGGACCCATGCCACTGGCGCATTCACACTGGGCCTGCAGAATAACACCAGTCTTGCACAGCTGTACGTCCACACAGTATGTCACTTTCGTTTTAAACTGTGCCCTGACCTCTCCTTTCACAAATGTAGCATTTTCCTGGATACAAACATGCATGAAGTTTATGTGCCTACATTTGTAGAGCCGTGCAGCTTCATCATTGTGAAGCTCTTTGCTGACGGTGTGAAGATAAGTTGAAACATCCGTGGCAGAGGTGGGAGGAACATCCAAGTCAGCGTGGATGTCTTTAAAGTCAGCTGGGGTGGGTAGCTGCATGTGGTACTCTGGCTGGACTGCGTTGTTCTGCCCAAAGTCAGCATTTCAGTCGTAAGATTCCAGCCTTCAACAAAGGAAAGAGATGATAAAATACTGATTAGTTTTCTTTTAGCTGTGCAATGTATGCGCATGCATTTTTCTCTTCTATGCTTTGAATTTTATATTATTTAATAGTCTTGAAAATTAAAAATTAAAGCATTATTTTTTAAAACTTTACTGTCGTATCCCATTAGTAGGCATTACACTTGGAAAAAAAGTATCCTCAATGCTATACATTGTGTGCACTTTTGTTGAACTCTTTTGTTTTCTACTACACGATTTCTTAATTATAAGGAGAAATATCCCTTTGTGCAACTGTATATCAAAGCACTCTGTGAAAATACATTGATTATCATTAAGACAAAATTTAACAAGTTATCAAAACTTCATCAAATCACAGGGTTAAGTTTCATGCAGATTTTTACTCGTATTCGACTCCAAAGCTCAAATTTGAACATTTGCAAGCAAACACGGATCCAACTCAGATTTTCAAGTTCAAAGCACACTCACCGCTTATTGTTACAATATATCCTTTGAGGTCTCAAAACTACACACACGGGGACGAAATGTTGAGTGAAAAGTGAGATTGATCGAATAGGAGTCGAATAAGAGTGAAAATCTGTATGAAAATTAACCCTGTGATTTTACGCCGATAAAAAGTGATTCGTATAATACTATAATAATATATTTCAATACTGCACTAGCATCATGACTGTTACAAATTTTGTACTGTAAGTTAGTGTAAGCAACAACTGAACAAAGGCTGAACAAGGCTAGAGCTCAGTACTCTCTCAGTCAGTCAGTGTCACTCTCACCTTTCAATCAGCTCCTCTTTTCTACCAGAAATCCGAGCATTCCTCCTTCTCAACTCGCCTTTCAATCCCTCGAGCGTCCAGGATCCGTAGTTAGCAGCCATGGCACCCAAAAATGCGTACAATACCGTAAATAACTCGGAAAACTAATAGCGAAAGTGGTTTAATATTAATAAACCAATATGGCGAGGTTGAACAACAACCCCAGAGATTCGTGCGCCACCTAGCGGAAAGTTACCTCCCCTGCTGTATCGCGAACGCAGCAGAAGCCAAAAGTCAACACTCTTTTTTGTGGAAGTGAAGAAAAGCCCCTAATTAAAGTTTTACTCTGGAATTTTAATTCTGATCTAGAATTAAAATTCTACTCTAGAATTAAAATTCTACAATAGAATTTTAATTCTCGAATCTCAAAATTACAATTCCAGAGTAGAATTTTAATTCTCGAATCTCAGAATTAAAATTCTAGAGTAGAATTTTAATTCTCGAATCTCAGAATTAAAATTCTATAGTAGAATTTTAATTCTCGAATCTCAGAATTACAATTCTAAAGTAGAATTTTAATTCTCGAATCTCAGAATTAAAATTCTACAATAGAATTTTAATTCTCGAATCTCAAAATTACAATTATAGAGTAGAATTTTAATTCTCGAATCTCAGAATTACAATTCTAAAGTAGAATTTTAATTCTCGAATCTCAGAATTAAAATTCTACAATAGAATTTTAATTCTCGAATCTCAAAATTACAATTATAGAGTAGAATTTTAATTCTCGAATCTCAGAATTAAAATTTTATAGTAGAATTTTAATTCTGAAATCTTAGAATTAAAATTCTATAGTAGAATTTTAATTCTCCAATCTTAGAATTAAAATTCTAGAGTAGAATTTTAATTCTCGAATCTCAGAATTAAAATTCTATTCTAGAATTTTAATTCTCGAATCTCAAAATTACAATTCTAGAGTAGAATTTTAATTCACGAATCTCAGAATTAAAATTCTATAGTAGAATTTTAATTCTCAAATCTTAGAATTAAAATTCTATAGTAGAATTTTAATTCTGAAATCTTATAATTAAAATTCTACTATAGAATTAAAATTCTAGAATAGAATTTTAATTATAAAATAATAGAATTAAAATTCTATAGTAAAATTGTAATTCTAGATCATAATTTTAATTCTAAACTTTTGATATCGTTTTACATGCTTTACTTGTGTCAAAAGTCACAAGTGAAATTATGAGAGCATGTAATTTTAATTACGTTTGATAATTTTAATTCTAAAAATCAGAATTGTAATTATGTGAATCAGAATTGTAATTCTGGAAATCAGAATTTTAATTCTATTATAGAATTTTAATTATGAAATATAATTTCAATTTTGTTGTAGAATTTTAATTTTGACTTCACAGAATTTTAATTGTGACTTTATAGAATTGTAATTTTGTGACAGAATTTTAATTTTGAAAGATGGAATTAAAATTCTACACTAGAATTGAAATTCTGGACTTTTGACACTATTAAGCCGTCATATGTTTGGAAACTGCTAAAGCACAGCGACCTTGACCATTGAGAACGTGCAAATATCATTGATCGAAAATGCTTAGGAGCAATGAAAGTATCCGTGTAGTAAAACTAAAAGGGCAAGGCCCATAGGACTCACATGCTCTTTTTGGAACTCGCAATATTTAACATGAAAATGAGTGCCCAGAAAAGAAAAAAAATGAAACGGTGGCATTAAAATGCGAAATAATACCGACTTTCATCTTTCTATGCTCTTGACTTTGAGCTGACCTTGACTTTGACCTCCAGCTCCAAATACACTTATATAATGTGAAATAAAGTACAGCAAAGTTGTATTATGCAAAACACAGTGACCTTGGGATAACCTTGACCTTCAGTGACCTTGACCATCACGTGACCTCTCATGCTCATATATGATCAAATAACCCAATGGTGTTGTATACTATGGGTTAAATAGAGCCATTCCACTGTACGATGGCCTATTTGTTTGTATGGTTTTTTTTGCGAGACCTTGCCTTCAAGATCAACGCAAACACAGAAAATATATGAAACATCAATCATCTCTAAATACAAAACGATTGGACTTTATATCTCTCACAGTTTGTGGTCAAGGTTTCTTCAAAGTATATATACTAACCGATTTTAAATACTTCCAGTGACCTTGACCTTGAAGTAAGGTTGACCAAATTTGTATAGTATTCAGAATCAGATTCCGAAAACGTTATTATCTCACAGGAGAAACCCCAACGCAATTGCCGTCAGTTAAAGCAATTTTAAAAAGGTAACAATAAAATTTAAAAAAAAATAATTTAAAAAAAAACATTTATAAAGATACATTATGCATTGACTCACACGTATGTACATATCAACATGAAGTATTGAACATTTCAGACACACGGTATTCTAGATCCTGAGCGCTAAAAAACACCATCTTACCAAGTTTTTTTCAGTTTTTTGTTTGTTTGTTTTGTTTTGTTTTTTTGTTGGTGGTGTGATAGTTGAAATAGGTTCTGAGTACTCAACCACTTTAAAGTTTTTCACAAACAACGTACGGAAATTTTTTTTTGTTTCGATGTCATTTTTTGACTATTTGGGACTCATCTCGCATACATTTGTAAAACATTTTAAAAAAATGTTTGCAGGAGGGGTGGGGGAATGGCGGAGTGATGGGGGTGAGTGCATACACTCACAATGCTATGCATGGGAGTAAAAAGTTAATACAATTCGGTTTTGAGATTAAAACAAAACTTTTTTGTAACAAACCAACAAAAAAAAGGTAAAAGGTAAAGGTAGTCCCATAGTCTTGTGGCCGTAGGGGAGCGTGATGTTGGAGATCACACTTATCTTGGGCCAACGTAATGAGGGTGATGCCCATCTCTCTCCCTCGCTGCTTTACCTTCCCCACCCTTAAGAGAGTAGGTGCTCAGTCACAGTTGAGTCAATTGGGGGCGTTGTTATTTGTCGCTTCACGTTTTGTGGTCACCCATCCTGTTACACTCCGTTTGATGTTGGTGTTTTCTTTATCAGTATCTGATTCAGCCCCAATGCTGAAATCCTGATAAGGTGTAACTCAGATTCGTTTATCCACGCAGCCTGCTCACTCATCAACATGATACGGAGTCGACGTATGACGTTTTCTACTTTTATTCAGCACACATCAACAACTGCATACAATTCTCAACTCACTATCAACAACTTCTCTCACAACACACAAAGCATCGAAAATATAATTTTTTTCTCTCAACTCGAGATGACCTCAGGTCGTTCTAGAATAACGCGTTACAACCAATCAGAATTAAAGATCGTCATCACTGACTTACGTCATACATAGTTCTAAACATACCCGGAACCTTCTCTCACCTCAACATCCATCGGGAAACTTCTATCGAGAGTAAACACACAGATCCAGAAAATTATCCAATAATATCGACTAACGCAAATTATCAACGTTATACAAAGCCTCTCCTAACAACAATGCAAACTCAAATCAAAGGTAAATAAACTCCATTATTGAATACTTTGCAAAACAAAACGATTAGATCTATCGTGCGCGTTTCAGACATACGTTCGTTTGCGTTTCAACGTAACATAACCCCCCACTCAAGAAGAAATTTACCCAATTTCTTTCAACAACGTTGAAACGTAATGCACAAACAAAGTACAGAATTAAGACTTTCCGAATACTGTCAATGCGCTCAGTCTATTCACACAGAGTCAATGGTTTTCATCTTCAAATCTGTCTGGATATTGTCAACGTTCATTCACACAGAGTCAATGTTTCTCATCTGCAAGTCTTTCTGGATACTGTCATTACCAATATTCTTAGTTCATCCACACAGTCAATATTCTTTCAACTGCCAGGAAACGACGCCTTCGTCCGTCACGGCTGTTATCGGCCCAGGGTCAAAAACATTGATCTCGTGGGTTTTCCTGGAGTCAGTGCATCCTTCGTTGTCAGCTCCCAGAATGCATTTGCTGGGTCCCCACAGTCAGGTTGGCTTCTGCGCGACGGTGGAACAGCTCCTTCAAGGTCTGCAGATGCTCCTTCCAGGTCGGGGTGTGTACTTCATGTTCGACCAAAGTCGTAGAGCCTGGGACATCATTGAAGCTATGTGGAAACTCGCCCATAAGGTCCTTGAGCTCAATCTTTTGACCTTCCGTCAAGCCTGGTCCTAGTTAACATCATCGATGCCTTCTTTGCTGTGGAAGTCTCCCAGTTCCAACAGTTCCTCGCTGTCAAAGCCGTTGTCGATCTCAGCTGCTGTTGCTGCGTGTACAGTCTCTGATGGCCTTTCCACATACAGCTTAAGGAGGTTGGCGTGGTATATCTTGGAATGTTGGCCGACCTTCACCTTGTAGTAGTTGATCCCCACCACGGTCTCCACTTCGTACGGGCCTTTCCACTGCATCAGCAACTTATGATGATCAGTAGGTAGCAGCACCAGCACTTTGTTGCCAGGTTTGAACTTCCTGCTCACGGCCCTACGATCGTAGTAGTGCTTTCCACATTCCTGGGACTTCTTCAGGTTTTCTCTGGCTATCTCGAGAGTCTGCTCCAGCTTCTCCCGTAGCTCAAACACGTACTGGTAGCTGTTCTTCACCTCTGGGGTGTCTACTTCTTTCGTCCACAGTTCTTTCAGGATGTGCATCGGCCCTCGGATGGTTCTTCCGTACAACAGCTCGAACGGAGAAAGGCCGGTGGACTCCTGCGGTACTTCTCTGTAGGCGAAAAGTAAGGCGTTGATGTAGCGATGCCATTGTCTGGGCTGCTCGCTGCACAGTTTCTTCAGGGTGGACTTCAGTGTAGCATTGAACTTCTCGACAAGCCCGTTGCACATCGGATGGTAGGGTGTCGTAGTTAAGTGCCGGATGCTCAGCAGTCTGTTGACCTCCTTCATGCAGTCAGAGACGAACTGCGTCCCGAGGTCTGTCAGGATCTCTTCAGGCACTCCAAGTCTGCTGAACATGTCCACCAGCGCCTCTGCAACAGTTTCAGTGTCAATCTTCTTCAGAGGCACTGCTTCTGGGTACCGAGTCGCATAGTCCACTAAAGCCAGTACCCACCGATGACCTTCTTCACTCGGAGGTCTTATTTCGCCGATTAGGTCTAAGGCCACCCTCTTGAAAGGTCGGTCGATCAGAGGCATCCTCTGCATAGGCACTTTCGGGACCCTTCCTCGAGGTATGGTCTTCTGGCAAATGTCACATGATCGGCAGAAACGGCTGACGTCCGCATGAAGTCCTGGCCAGTAGAACACCGCCTGGATTCTATCCGACGTCTTCTTGATACCTAGGTGACCTCCCATGATCGAGTCATGCGCTACTTCCATCACCTGGCGCCTTAGGGGTAACGGTACCAAGACTTGACGTAGTGGTTTCCCTCCAATGACCCTCGGGTGCTGGAAGATTCGGTACAGGATCTTGGCCTTCACCTCAAAATAGACCGTACCACTGCCTTTGGTCACGTGGTCTTGGCGGTTCCTGTACTTGTTTAAAGTACTATCAGCTTCCTGGAGCTGGATCAGCTTATCTCTGTCCACGATGGCAGCTTTAGAGTTGTCGGCGACCTTCAGTGGCGTAGACGTCTTGTCTCTCTTGGCCTGGGCCCTGGTAGTAACAGCACCGACAATCTCTGGTCGGCAGGGCTGAGCCGGAGTAGCCACATTATCCCGTAGCAGCTCTGTAAGGTCTCCATCGGGAAATGGCAATGGATCCTCCTCCACAACTTCGACGTGTTGAGTTGAAGCAGGACTCCACTCTGGATCGGGGTCGTCGGGTCGTCTCGCGCCGTCGATGTTCCCGATTATCAAATCATACAGCGGCTTCTTCAGGCAAACCGCTTCGACTTCGCCTATGTAGAAAGGGGTGTTGACATGAATTTTTGCAACTGGCGCTTTCACACATTTGCTGTCGGCCATGAGTGTCCATTTAGAATCACCAGTGAATTGTTCTTTAGCGATTAGGTCTTCTCTGACGATGACCCCACTGCAGCCAGAGTCTCTTAAAACAGTCACTTCATGATTTCCGACGCGTCCCTTTGAAACAGGCATGTTCTGGACGGTCACAGCTGCGCTGGCGACGACGGGGATGGATTTTCCGTTGGCAAGGAGAAGTTGGCCATCGGTCATGCACTCTTGCACGTCCGCAGGAGTAGCTGTGCGCTTGGTCTCACTCGGAAGAATGACGCTCCCGCCGCACACTTGATGGTCAGATCTACTGGTTTGCCGTTGATTGGAGAACCGCCTCTGCCGGTTGCCCGCCGCTGCGTTGTCCGTACTGCTCCGCTGTCCGCTACTTTTGTTTTGAGGACAATTAGCCGCCCTGTGGTCTGTAGCGTTGCAGGTGAAACAGCCTCTTGAATGCCCTTCCCTGGGAGGTGGCGTTGAGTCCGTCTGTTTCTGGTTCGTCTGGCTCCCCTGGATCTGGCTCACATGGTTTCCAGTCTTCTGAAAATGTTTCGTCGCGCTGGGTGGCCCCAGGGTCTTCCCATGAGCGATGAGATATCTTTCAGCAGCCTCAGTCACATCTTTAAGCGTCTGCAGCTTTTGTTCTTTTAAGTGGGTCGCTAGGTCCTTGTGACAGGCATTGAGAAATTGTTCCTTCACGATCAGGTCATGGAGACTGTCGTAAGATTTCCTTTCGCCTGATAACTCCACCCACTTGTGTAGATATGACGACAGGCGCTCCACAAACTGCTTTGGCGTCTCGTCTGACTTAGGCCGGCATTCACGGAAGCGTTTACGGTAGCCCTTCTCTGTAAAGTTGTAGCACTGCAGTATGGCCTCTTTCAAGACGTCATAGTTTTTGGCGTCATCGTTCGACAGTCTGGTGTAAACTTCGAGCGCTTGCCCTGTCAGAAGTGCACTTAGTCGAATCGCCCAGTCTCGAGGTTGCCAATTGGAGCTTTCGGCGAACCTTTCGAATCTCGCCAGATAGCTGTCGATCTGGTCCTTCCCGTCGACGAAGGCTGGCAATTTTGGAGCCATGTAGTCGCTGACGACTTGTGGCGCATGCTGATTGTTTTGGATACGCGCCATTTCTAGCTGGAACTGACGCTCAGCTTCTCTTTCTTGCCGCTGCTCTTCTCTTTCTTCACGGCGACGTTGCTCCTCTATTCTCTTTCTTCACGACGTCGTTGCTCTTCTTTTTCTTGCCGCTGCTGTTCAATTTCCAGACGCTTCAGTTCTAATTCTCTTTCTTCACGGCGACGCTGCTCTTCTAATTCTCGTTCTTGTATTCTCTCCTGGGATTTGACGTACTCCGTCAGCTGTTTGCCTTTTAGATTCAGTTCAATCCCTTTCTGCCAGAAGTCAGCCATCTTGATGCTTCTGGAAAGTTCTTTTCTAGAAAGTTCTTTTCTGGAAAGTTCTTTTCTGGAAAGTTCTTGACTGTGCTGTACCTTTCTAGACTGTTCTAGAACAGCACGCTTTCTGCAGTAGCGCTGATGCTTGTCACTAGTCGCCTTCGCTGACGCAGGCCCCGCTGTCCTCGTCGTATGCGACGCTGCACCACGCTGGTGTTGATGTATACGCTCCTGTGCTGAAGTAGACGCGACGTCCGCTCGTCGCTCTCTAATACTGGCGATGTAGCTCCGAGACTGTCCCTCGACGTAGTCTTACGGCAGCCACGTAGTCCCGATCTGTTGTTCGCTCACGAAGCAACTCTTCAGCGACTACACGCCCTTGCAGTCAACCCGAACCTATCGGTGATGTAGTCCCAGTATGTTGGCCCCTCTCGACGCAACTCGTTGGCGGCTACCCTCGATGACTGCCTCTCGTAACGTTGACTCGCTTGTTGTAGCAGTTGAACCCTTGGCTATGGCGTGAATCGCGGCTTGACCCCCAAAATGTTACACTCGTTTGATGTTGGTGTTTTCTATCAGTATCTGATTCAGCCCCCAATGCTGAATTCCTGATAAGGTGTAACTCAGATTCGTTTATCCACGCAGCCTGCTCAATCAGCATACAAGTCACAAAGTCGACGTATGAATTCCACTTTTATTCAGTACACATCAACAACTGCATACAATTCTCAACTCACTATCAACAACTTCTCTCACAACACACAAAGCATCGAATATATAATTTTTTCTCTCAACTCGAGATGACCTCAGGTCGTTCTAGAATAACGCGTTACAACCAATCAGAATTAAAGATCGTCATCATTGACTTACGTCATACATAGTTCTAAACATACCCGGAACCTTCTCTCACCTCGACATCCATCGGGAAACTTCTATCGAGAGTAAACACACAGATCCAGAAAATTCTCCAATAATATCGACTAACGCAAATTATCAACGTTATACAAAGCCTCTCCTAACAACAATGCAAACTCAAATCAAAGGTAAATAAACTCCATTATCGAATACTTTGCAAAACGAAACGATTAGATCTATCGTGCGCGTTTCAGACATACTTTCGTTTGCGTTTCAACGTAACACATCCAAGTGTTAACCGCACTGGACGGTGCTTAACTTGCGACACAGTAGCGAGTGCTCCAACCACTGCGCTATCCGACACCCCAACAACCAACAAACAAGCAAAGAAATAGAGAGCGACGGACTGACTGACCGAAACTCAAAGACACCCCGACTTCTACTAAATGATTGGCCACGAGTCGAAGTAAGCCTATCTGTTACCTATAAAATGAACTACTGTAAATGACGTCTGCCCTGTTTGCAATAATGACCAAAAGTCGTGTTTAGCAACAAGGTGATTGACCTTTGTGACAAGAGCACAGTTTATGGCAAGGGAGGTTGCAGGCAGGCTAGGTAACGTTCCTATGAAGTTTGGTCAAAATCCGTTTAGCGGTTCTTAAATAAGACCTGCAACGGACCGACCGGCAATAACATTTAAAAAGAATTTTTAAAAAGCATTTATAATGATACATTATGCACTGACTCACACGTATGTACATATCAACATGAACATTTCAGACACACGGTATTCTAGATGTGATTTTGATTTTGATTCATGTGATACACGCTTTCGCAGTCGTTGCGACCGCCATGTGCAACGGTGAAGTCAATTCTGGCCCTTTCGGAGATGTAGTGAGGCAAGACCACTTTTCGTTGTAGACTTTCAAAAAAAGCTGTCTTTCTGGCCTGCTCTTTAGCTTTTGGTTCATCTTTATTTGGATTGGCATAAGGGCCTGCATCAAGGTTTAGCTTCATTTTTCAAGCTATTACATGGTATTGAGCAGAATGGAGGAAACAGGAATACATAATGGGCGAACCTATGGTATGTGCGCATGCTCCATCTCGGTAAGGGAAATAACTACACTGCGCGTCTTTTAATCGGAAACTAATTACATGTGTTGCACTTTTATGTAAAATAAATGTGTAATTTTATAATGTAAATTGAAATGTGTGTGTACGGGGAGATGCGAGAGCGTTAGAGTTGAAGATTGTTATGCATTTTTACATTGTATATCTTTCTTTTTTTTTCACGTATGAATGTCTTTTATTTATTGGAGCAATGTTTAAAGCCTGTCATAATTCCTTATAAGATGTCATTAAGATTGGTTGAATTGAATTGACTTGAATATAATCTCAGAGTCCGTGTGAACTGTGCAACAAGGTAATGTACCATATACCTGTGGGTACCACCTACCTGTGTATTATTGTGTATATTGCCGACCACGCCTTGACAATCCAAGGTGAGAACCCGGCCAATCTCAAACCCCTCTCCTCCTTCGTAAGTGGCGTTGAAATACATTTGTCCAGGGCTGACTGAAAGCCCAAAGAAGTTACGTTATGCACATCATACTGTCAGGACTCGCTGCATTAAGAACCTTACCCTTTAAACAATGGTTAACTAAATATGAAGCCATTTTAACTGCCAAATAATTTAGTATTGTTATGCACATCATGACTGCAAGTCAATACCTAAATACATGTAAATACATAAGTAGACTTTCCAGGGTTCACTACAATACAAGATACTTTTTTTTTAAAAGTTTGGACTACTAAGAGACAATGGGTAACCATAGACATAATGGTACAGCTGGTCAGTTTGGTCGTTCTTCTTCTTCTTCTTCTTCTTCTTCTTCTTCTTTTTTTTTTCTTTTTTTTCCCCAGCAAAGTGGGTTATATTAATTCTTACACAAACTCTTCAACATAAACAAACCGAAATAACATTAATTTGATTAATATCACTGAAATCATAAACATTAGATAAACTCATACACACACACAAATATATATGCACATACACACATACATACACACATATACACATACATATACACACATACACATTTATAGTAAATAAATAAAGAATACAACACACACACATAAAACTAGAGGGGGTAGGTAAGGAGGTACTGCTGTGTTTTCTATTGTAGTCTTAATAAAATTATACTAAACATAAATAAATGAACTATATAATTATTTAGAAAAAGGAAAAGCGGCTAAGGCTAACCAGGTCCACCGAATGACAAGTTCAGATATAGTTCCCAATTTAACTGGAAAAGATGTAGTTTCTCCTATACAGTACAATGATATTTTTCCATGCAAAATCTATATTTTAGGACTCTTAAAAAGCTTTGTATGTTAGGTTTTGATTGTTGCCATTTACTATTTTATTATTATTATTATTATTATTATTATTATTATTATTATCATCATCATCATCATCATCATCATCATCATCATCATCATCATCATCATCATCATCTTTATCATCATCATCATCATCATTATTATTATTATCATCATCATCATCATCATCATCATCATCATCATCATCATCATCATCATCATCACCATCATCATCATCATCATCATCATTATCATCATCATCATCATCATCATCATCATCATCATCATCATCATCATCATTATTATTATTATTATTATTATTATTATTATTATTATTATTATTATTATTATATAAGAAAAACTAAGTTTTTTTGTTCCAAATACTAGGGCCTTGATAAGAGATAGCACATTCACCATATGACTTTGTACCCATGCATGGAACTGCAAACAGACGGGAATCAGAGGAAGAATGAAGTGGTCTAGAAGGTATAAAAATATGAAGGAGATCAGCAATATATTGACATTACATTACATGATCCAGCGGACTCTTTCGAGCCAAATCAGAACCTATATAGCCGAATCAAGACCACAACTTCGCTGAAAGAGGACTCGCCCCTGATCCGAATAAAAGATCTGCCAAAACAACCCTAGTGGTAACACTGAATGCACTCCACCAGCCGGTCACTTTACAATAACGACATCCAATGCGAGGGACGCTGAGGCTATACTCTAATTTAACGAACCCCCGTTTACAAAAAAACAAAATAGAATATAAACATCATTATAAAATATCAACAAAACATATACATATAAAATGCCTACATTGCCAAATAATAACATCATAAGAAGCCCCAGTGACCACCTGGCAGAAAGCGTCCAATATTTCCAAGCTGATCCAACAGACCTCACACACAACCGAGGAGTTTTGTCCCGGAAGAGTTTTCAAGAAAAACGTTAGGTGACTAGCCTAGCGAAGAAGAAGATAGTATAGTGGATTGACAGAACAGATTAGGAATGAGAAAGAACAAAGGAGAAAGACAGCGACAGTGGGAAATTAAAGCACTAAATTTCCAGAAAGTGGGGATACTATTTATACTGAAATCCCGGCACCCCCATGGGGAGAGCAATATATTGAGAGGCATTGAAGTTGAGAACGCTGATCGATATCTTGTGGCAATGTGGTTGAAATTGTTTGTTTTACAGCACTGGCCTACAAAGTCTCCTATGTCTTCCTCTGCAGAGGGGAATGCAGGAGAAAACTTCGTAGATCTGTGGTAACTCATTGTCCTATCCTATCCTATTCCGTAAGTCAAAAGTCGTTGGGGCACCACAGATGATCGTTAAACCAGCGTACTCCATCATTCTTTTGTCGTCAGCACCCCTCATGGCTTCGTCAGTGTCAAGCCGGTCCATTCTCAAATGCTGTCCTCTCACCTCTTTCTGTTTCCCTCTTCTTCTGCATCCTTGCATAATGCTTTGCAGGAATGCCTTTCCAAGGCTGAGGCTCTGGTAACGTGGCCATGCCACCGGAAGTTCTGTTTCTTCACCACTATGGGCATGTCATCATGTTATCCAATGGCTACTGTGATGGTCTGTCGGACGTCGTCGTTGGTAATGTGCTGGGTATAGGAAATGCCCAGAAGTCTTCTGCTGCACCGTATCTCCATGCATTGTATTCTTCGTTGTACCTCTGCTGTCAGGGTCCATATTTTGCAAGCGTATAGGGAAATAAAGATGACAAAGGAGCGCAACAGCTTTACCTTAGAGTGTAGACTGATGGTCCTGTCTTTGTGCGATCCTGGAAAGGCCTTTCTGTCGGGACCCATTGTCTGATACAATGGCTCCTAAATATTTGATGCTATGCATTTTGTTTAGGGACTGGCCTTGCACTTTGCTGTTCGTGTTGATGTCATTGGTGTTGTTGGTCATCATTTTGGTCTTCTCTGCACTTATTTCCATTCTAAAGGCGCTGAAGGTGGTGTCAGGCTTCTCTACCAGCTGTTCAAGTTCTTGTTCCTTTCCAGCAAATCCATCAATGTCATCCGCAAAACGAAGGTTGGAGATTGATCTATCCCCTATGTTGCCTGTGCCTTCGTTATCTGCAATAGTATCTGACATGATCCGTTCTCGGAAGATGTTTAAAAGGATTGGAGAGAGTAGGCATTCTTAACGCAGGCCGAATGTTGTTCTGAACCAGTTACAGATGTCGCTGTTGTGGAGGACTGCACTGGTAACCTTTTCATACAGGTTTTTGATTACTTCAATAATGTTTGGGCTGATGTTGTACACTCTCATGGTTGCCCATAGAGGTGCATTCCAGATTCGGTCAAACGCTTTCTGGAAGTCTAAACACACACACACACACACACACACACACACACACACACACACACATATATATATATATATATATATATATATATATATATATATATATATATATATATATATATATATATATATATATATAAAATTAAATTAAATTAGTATATCATCAACCCAACTGCTTGCACCACACCACCACAAAATCGTATGTTTGTCTTCTACAGGGCGGAGAACAACTGAATCAAGAAATCTCTGAAATCCGGCCGGGGCCCAGGGGCCAAGCCCCGGTATTCGCCCCCTGGAAGAAAATGAATTTAGGCAATTTTGAAAGTAATTTAGGGCCTCTCCTGAATTCAAAAAGCACAAAGTAAACATCAATAGAAACAACAACCAAACAAAAAAGAATGTTTTATGCACATGTCTTTCTAAAAAGTTAAGAATCTTGATTTGTACTGTAGGCCTAACAAAGTTTGAGGTCCACCACTGTTACACACAAACTCCACATTTCCAATTTTACTGGGCACACGTTTGTCTATTTTTTAGCTGTAAACAGGCAAGAATTTTTATAATTTTAGAGATATTTAGGGGTACTAGTAAAAACACCACATCTTAGGTATTATTACTATATTAGTGACTAGTGTATAGATTTAAATGAAATAAAATGCAAAATGAACAGAAATAAATTCTCTTTTGATTATCTACCTTTTTATACTTCTCTTGTCATGTCTTGTTTTTTATTACTCAATGTGTATTAAAAAAAAAGCTTTAAAAAGTCCAAACAAGCCCCCTCCTCTTCTTCACTTTCATGCCAGTCTGAAAGATCATATGCATGCACACTACTGACACTAATTGTTTAATGTCAGTACCGATCTCTTTCTCCGACTCCAAGTCCATTTCTCTCACTTTAATGTCTAATAAATGGAAGCCTGTAAACTCCCATTCATCAGTCGAAGAATCCAAACCATCCATTTTAGACACACATACAAGATAATTTGGAGAAAAAAAATTGAAAAAACGAATGCATTTCACAACATAATAAACCGGAAGTCAATTGCCGGAAGTCTCGCAATCTTTCAAACAACGCGAGAATATAACCACATGGTTGATAGGGACGCTTTTGGACATTTTGCCTGTTTAGAACTTTGGCCGCTTTTGGCCGCTATGCCCAATAAAGGGTAGCCCCTCAGCTTCTCACACTCGGAACTCAATATTTTTTTCTCGGAAATGCAAATGCCTTCCGCGGAAATCCGCGGATTCGCGGAGAGTTCTCCACCCTGCTTCTAATAAAAGAAGAATAGCACATAACATAAAACACTTTTAAAACGACAACATGTTATCCACTCAATTTGAATTGCCAAATTTTCGGTTTTAATAACCTCCTTCAGGGCATTACAATGTACAAGCGTTTTACCTATATTTTATATATATATGTGTGTGTGAGTGTTGTGTGTATGATATTATGTGGTGTGTGTTGAGTGTGTTGTCTATATGTGTGTGTTGTGTGTGTGGTATGTATGTGTATGTGTAGTGTGTGTGTGGTATATTATGTGTGTATGTGTTGTGTGGGATATTATATGTGTGTGTTGTTGTATGTGTGTGTTGGTTGTGGTAGTATAGATATTACATGTGTGTGTGTTGTGTGTGTGTGTGTGTGTGGTTTTTATAATAGAGTTATAATAGAGTTGTATTCATGTTCACTTAGTATATATGTGTGTTTTATGAATTATAGTCATGATTTATGGTAATAGGTAAAACGCTTGTACATTTTCACACTGACATTGTAATGCCCTGAAGAAGGTTATTAAAACCGAAAATTTGGCAATTCAAATTGAGTGGATAACATGTTGTCGTATATATATATATATATATATATATATATATATATATATATATATATATATATATATATATATATATATATATATATATATATATATATATATATATATATATATATATATATATATATATATATATATCTTTAGAGAGAGAGAGAGAGAGAGAGAGAGAGAGAGTTGGGAGTGGCCTACACCATGGACCCAGTCGCTTGTCATCACTCTTCCCAAAAAAGGTAACCTTCAGGATTGTGAAAATTACCGCACCATCAGCCTCATCAGCCATCCCAGCAAGGTCCTCCTGAAAATAATACTCAACAGGTTGAAACCCCAAGCTGAACAAATCATAGCTGAAGAACAAGAAGGATTCAGGGCAGGGCGAAGTATCACTGAACAGATTTTCAACCTCAGAATAATCTGTGAGAAATACCTACAGCACCAACAACATCTATATCATGTGTTCATAGACTTCAAGAAGAGGTTTGACCGAGTCTAGAATGCAGTTCTATGGACAACAATGAAAGTGTAAAACATCAGCCCTAAAATTATTGAAGTCATCAAAAGCCTGTATGACAAGGCTACCAGTGCAATCCTCCATAACAGCGTCATCGGGAACTGGTTCAGAACAACAATCGGTGTGCGTCAAGGAGGCCTACTCTTTCCAGCACTCTTCAACATCTTCCTAGAGCGCATCATGTCAGATGCTCTTGCAGATCACGAAGTCACAGTCAGCATAAGGGGTAGATCAATCTCCAATCTTCGTTTTGCGGATAACATTGATGGATTGGCTGGAGAGCAACAAGAACTTGAACAGCTGGTACAGAGGCCTGACACCACCTCCAGAGCTTATGGAATGGAAATAAGTGCAGAGAAGACCAAAATGATGACCAACAACACCAATGGCATCAACACGGACATCAAAGTCCAAGGCCAATCCCTCAACACAGTGCATAGCTTTAAATATTTAGGAGCCATTGTATGAGACAATGGGTCCCGACAGGAAGTCCTCTCCCGGCTCGCACAAACAACTGCTGCCCTGACAAGATTGAAGCCCATTTGGAAAGACAGGACCATCAGTCTACATTCCAAAGTAAGCCTGCTGCGCTCCCTTGTCATCTCCATCTTCATATATGCTTGCGAAGCATGGACCCTCACAGCAGATCTACAACGAAGAATACAAAGCATGGAGATGGGGTGCTACAGAAGACTTCTGGGCATTTCCTATACCCAACACATCACCAACGACGAAGTCCGACAGACCATCACACATGTCATTGGACAACACGATGACCTGCTCACATTGGTGAAGAAACGGAAACTCCGATGGTATGGCCACGTCACCAGATCATCAGGCCTTGCAAAGACCATTCTGCAAGGCACAGTGCAAGGAGGTAGAAGAAGGATACCGAAAAAGAGGTGGGTGGACAACATTCGAGAATGGACTGGTTTGACACTGAGCGAAGCCATCAGGGCTGCTGAGGACAGAGAGGGATGGAGTGTGATGGTTAAGCGATCATCGTTGGTGCCCCTACGACCTCCGGGTTACGGGACAGGATAGGATAGGATAGGATGATATATATGTATGTATATAATTATGATATATATGTATGTATATGTGCTGTAGGTATTTCTCGCAGATTATTCTGAAAATCTGTCAAGTGGTACTTCGCCTTGCCCTGAATCCTGCTTGTCCTTCAGCTATGGTTTGTTC
Source organism: Oncomelania hupensis (assembly GCA_036898135.1). Taxonomy (NCBI): domain Eukaryota; kingdom Metazoa; phylum Mollusca; class Gastropoda; order Littorinimorpha; family Pomatiopsidae; genus Oncomelania; species Oncomelania hupensis. The sequence goes on from JBAHVR010000324.1 coordinate 62,754, forward strand.
AGCTTGGTGTTTCAACCTGTTGAGTGTAGTGGCTAAGGACGCTGATGGTGCGGTAATGTTCACACACTTCTGAAGGTTACCCTTTTTTGGAAAAGTGACGACTCATTATCGCTGGAATTTACAGGTTCACAGGACATAGAAAGATGGCGTACGCTGGTTAAACGATCATATGTTGTTCCCCAACGACTTTCGAATTACGGGATAGAATAGGATAGGAATCAGGTTCCTCAGACACACTCCTTGACCCACTACTCATCGATCCATAACAGAAAAAATAACACTAGTTACTCTGGTTCCTCTGAGCTGTGCTCATGTGTTGAACAAAACCCTTTGGCTGTATTTTAGCATTGGCGATGACATACACTGTACTCTATTGATATAAAATGAAAATAATCATTCATTTACAAAAGGCGCAAAAGACTACAGTAGATTGTGTTAATAGGAACGTACCTTCACAGCTAAATCGTTGAATGTCACGCGTTATGCAACCGCCGTCCAAATAATAATAAGTTTCGCAGATAACGTAATCCTGGTCAGCGCACGTAGCGTCTATCAGCGACAATGTGACCAAGCGGTTATCTAAGCTGCCGTACGTCACTGCCCCAGGCCTGTGTAGTGGTGGTGGTGGTGGTGGTGGTGGGGGTAGTAGTAGAAGTAGTAGTAGTAAGAATAATAATAATAATATTAATAATAATAATAATAATAATAATAATAATAATAATAATAATAATAATAATAATAATAATAATAATAATAATCTATATACATGTATCCTCATCGTTGTTGTTGTTGTTGTATCACATTTTATTCATCAGATTAACATAAGTTGTACTGATGTAACATAAACAAATTACGAAATCTACCATGCGCACATCATAGATATTTTCCACATTATTAAACCATAAAAATTATCATACTACTGACATACACATATATTTTTAACAACATACATTCCCTTATAACAATTAGTTCACATTAAGAAACAAAGTTTTTTAAAATAAATAAATAAACAGTGGAACCTTTCAACTTCACCTGTGAAGAACGAAGTATTTATAAATGTCATTTTGCGTCTTACAGAAAGTTGAAGTTTGGCCTCCAGGCCCCTACCCCTCCACATCCCATTAAAAAAAAAATTAATTAATTAATTAATTAATTAACAATAATAATAATAATAATAATAATAATAATAATAATAATAATAATAATAATAATAATATTAGTAATAATCATAATAATAATCATAATCATAATAATAAAAATTAAAAAAAAAATTAAATTGTTTAAAAAAAATCTTAAAATTAAAACAAATTAATAAATAATCCCCCCATATTCCCTCCCCTCCCAAACCAAAATAAATAATTAATAAATATTTAGTGAAACCAATAATGCTTAATTAAATAAAATAGGTACAAAAAATTTAATTTAAAAAAAAGGCTAGACTAATTGTAAAAAAATAAAACAACAAACAAACAAAATATTAGAAGAAATTGAATACTTCATGACTTAATTAAATCTATGAGCAAACAAACAAAACATTAGAAGAAGTTGAATAATTCATGACTTCTAATTAAATCTATGAGCATTAAGCTCAATGACCAATCAGAATGTTCTTCTGGATATACAATACTTGAGATTGAGAAAGGTAGTTTTCATTTATTTAATATAATGAGTAAAGGAAAAATAGTATCCTCATCAATAATAGTGTGTCAAGATACTTACATCAGTAAAGGCGTGTTCTTTCATTATTTCAGTACGTACACAATACCTTACCCAGAACTCTTTTTGCTGTACAGGCTTCCCCCGTTGAGGTGCCGGGGGGCAAACTTTTTTTTTTCCAACCTAGTTCCAGTCATTCGCCCAAAAAGGCAATCATCGAAGTCGAACGAAGCTCTCCGATGTGTTACGAAATTATGCTTGCATGACTACGACTAGCTGACATTAAAAATGATCGCTGTTGCTTCTAATTCTGTTCGATTTACACAGATTTAGCATATCGCAACGGTATACTTTGTTAATATGAGCATAATATGAGCACAATTATTATCGACCATATTTAATAGTTGCGTTCCTTGATTTGCATTTTGTTAGTTCTCAGCAGTAAAGGCTAATAATAGCATTGCCCATTTCCTGCCTAGAACCAAGTAGACACTGTTATACAGTATACATAGGCTTAATCTACATTATTATATTATAAGTCAGTCTCCGCGCAGCGAAGAAGCTCACTAGCTGAATATAATTATTAGACCTGTATTGTTTGTTTTATACGTAAATAAATGTATAAACTATATCTATTCTAATTAATAATATTTAGGCCTATACTTTATAATATTCGAATCTTGAAATTTCCGGAGAAGGACGAGTAGGCTAAGCGAATTTTTTTTTTTAATAACTCGAGATCAGAGTTAAATTAATAGTTAGTTATTCATTGCTTACAGGGTCCAGCTGACTGCAAAGAGCCGAATCAGAACCACAAAATCAAGACAACTCGAGATCAGAGTTAAATTAAAAGCTTATTAGTTATTCATTGCTTACAGAGTCCAGCGGACAGCAAAGAGCCGAATCAGGACCACAAAATCGAGACCACAACTTCGCAAGGAGCAGCAGCAGTAGTAGTAGTAGTAGTAGTAGTAGTAGTAGTAGTAGTAGTAGTAGTAGTAGTAGTAGTAGTAGTAGTAGTAGTAGTATAGTTATTTAGTTAAATCTTTAATTTATTTATTTGTTTTGTTTGTGTGTTATTATTATTATTATTATTATTATTATTATTATTATTATTATTATTATTATTATTATTATTATTATTATATTCCTACTTTAAAAAAAAAAAGAAAAAAGAATAGTGTGCTGCTGTGCGTGCTCAATGGTGTAAATATGGTCAGTGACGTTTTGTTTGTTTTTGCTGAAGTTGGGTGTAACACCAAATCTTCAGATGGTGTTACTGGTTATTTTTTCTTATAGATTTACCAAAGTTTTCAGATGATTTATAGAAATTTCCGCCCGCCACGCAACATGTTTTTAATACGCGTTTCTCATTAAAATACATATCATTGAAATACACATAACAAATGTACTGCATCAGTTAAAAAGAATAATATTAGTTAAATGAATAATTGCTTTGGTGCTTGCAATAAAAATGTCACTGTTTTTTGAGACCATTATAAACTTGCTTTGCCTTGTTGTGCTGAAGTGACATCAACGTATCCATAGCGCTTTGAAGTTTTGTCATGGTTTTATTGTTGATATAGATGTGAAATCGTTGTATGTGTGCTTTATGTGTTATGTATTACTTTTACTCCTTATTACTAATTGTGTCAGTATATTATTCATCATAAAATAATAATAATAATACATGTACTAACTGCTTCAAAATGCAAATCTCGACTTGAGCTTGAAGCTGTGCAGATCGAAATAGAATTAGATTTAGCTGCGGCTATTTTTATGCACGGATGTTTCACCACAGGCTCTGAAGTCTTTTCTTTTGTCTTTGTAAACTCCTAAATACGTACGTAGTATAGTATGTAATTGAGGCCTACGAAAGACGAGAATTCCCAGACTGTGGTTTCACGTAGTCCTGCCAGCATTCGTTCGTAAAACATCGGATAGCACCGCTCGACTCGGAGAGCTTCGTTCGACTTCGGTAATTGCCTTTTTCGGGAAAGTGACTGGAACTAGGTTGGAAAAAACAAGTTCGCTGCCGGGGGTTTCAGTATGAATAGTATCCCCACTTTCTGGAAATTTAGTGCTTTAAATTCCCACTGTCGCTGTCTTTCTCATTTTATCTTTCTCATTCCTGCTCTGTTCTATCAATCTGCTATATACTATCTTATTCTTCGCTAGACTAGTCACCTACCTTTTTTCGTGAAAACTCTCCCGGGACAAGACTCCTTATTTGTGTATGAGATCTGTTGGATCAGCTTGGGAATATTGGACGCTTTCTGCCAGGTGGTCACTAGGGCTTCCTATGATGTTATTATTTAGCAATGTAGGCATTTTATATGTATGTGTTTTGTTGATAATTTATAATGTTTGTATTCTATTTTGTTTTTGTAAATGGGGGTTTGATAAATTAGAGTACAGCCTCGGCGTCCCCTTGCGTGGGATGTCTTTATTGTAAAGTGACTGGCTGGTGGAGAGCTTTCAGTTTTACCACTAGGGTTGTTTCAGCAGATCTTTTATGCGGATTAGGGTTTGTCCGGTCCTGATTTGGCTCGGAAGAGTCCGCTGGACCTAAAGCAATAATCATGTAATGTAATGTAATGTAATGCTGGACAGGCCCAAAAACCCTAGGGTCCAACATAAGTGTAACCAAAAAAAAATTCTAGAGTGACTAATTGTCTCTGTAAATATGGATACCAAACTGCATCAATTATGTATACTCGAGGTGAGGATTAACAATACATACGTATACAGTGTTCCTAAAGGCCTGTCTTAATCAGATTAGATCGCGATGCCAGATCGGCCGAACCTAGATCATTGTCTTATGTCACGTGAAGAGTTTTTGTGAAGAGACCCTCCTACGTCTCGTTCCAAGAACAAGTTAAGTTTAGATAAAAGGTAGTTTGAAAGAATAAAGAAACTCGAAACAACGGTGTAAAATTTCCCTTTTTGTTATTATTTATACTACTGGACCACGATTTACAAAATCTGCCGAAAATGTTTCAAATAATCTGTACAAAAACCCGAAATATTCTTAAAATATTCTTGAAATGTCAGTCCTGTTTGGTACCCCCAAATCCTTTAGAGTTTAATCAGATTAACAGTTCTCATCTTCTGGTGGGGTATCGGAAATACCGATGGCTTCAGCAATGCTACTTAGCTCAGCTAAGAAATGCAGTGGTAGCCCCTGTTGGTGATGATGCTGCTGATGATGGTGGTGAACTGCGTCGGTGTTGGCGGCGGCAGTGGACTGGTAGGTGGTTGGTTGGCTGAAAGGATGGTGGCGTGGTTGTGTGGTGGTGTGGTTGGTGGGTTGAATGGTCCTCTCTTCCCCTGGCTATGGATCCGGGAAAACCTCCCCAGGCGCGGGATCCGAGAGAAGAGAAAATCTGCAACATGCTGAAATACCATACAGTATCCCTACTCCCACAACCTTACCTAATAGGCAAAGTTTACACCATCAGAAAAATACAGTGCTTCGTTTATTATGGGTAATAAACGACCCTGCGCCCTGCACTGATGTCACATCCTGTCCTGCAAAGAATATTGGGGGTAAACAAACACTTGTCTGCATTAATAATGATAAAAGAAAAATAATAAATTCTCACCTCAAAAGATTATGTTGTTTTATAAAAGAGTATCCAATGAACGAATGTGACACAGATAGTCCAGGCCTACTATAATTCCAAAAATCTAGACCTGCTTTATTCTGTTTTATTCTATCCTGACACAACTGTCATTTGTCACTGACATGACCCTGCAATATGTCCACAGGCTCACAAAACACTTTGCTTGGACAACTGAAAACTGCACACGCTGTTATTATATTTCTGCCTCAGAAATAATATATTTATCACTTTCAACAGCGCACCGTTATTTATGCCTAAATAACGAAGTTATAAAACACCAGTTTTCAGAAACAGATATTCGCTAACCAAGCGAAAACCACAAACGTATTACAACGTGCTTCTACTCTAGAAGACGGCAAAGAAGTGATGATTCTTATTGCGAATGCAAAACCTATCGCTCACCTTTCTTCAAAACTTGCATTCTGCACCAATTACACGGATAAAACTAACATCTGCAAGTAGCCATGCTAGGCCATACTCTACAGTTACTATCCTAGCAGAATTATACATTAGTGCAACTCAAAGCAGACACGTGTTTATTATCAGTGTAATTTATTCCCCAGACTTTTTACATTACATAATACATTGTCCTTTTACATGTGACATCTTAATCAGCGTGAGAACTAGATTTTAGGATCATGTAACCATTGACCGTTTGTCACGGAAGTGCATTAGTTACAATCGCCCGAATTAGGTTTGTATAGTTAGTTAGCACAGAATATGCCATACAGGTTCGTATCGAAAACGAGGCAGGCGATTTTAGGCCTACGCATTGCAACAACATGGCTTCGATCGATACAAGATCGCGATTCAAACTGAAGAAAGTGAAGATTTGCTTAACCGGATTTTTATTTTCAAGACAGGTAAGCAATTAAAAAAGTAAACCTACCCGTGATTCATATTATTCAATTTATTAGAATCGCATGGAGCTGCAACAGGAATGGTGTGCACGAAAATCGATCATCATCATCATCATCATCATCATAATGTACATAGAGGATCACAATATCTTATTTCGCCTTTGTAACTTCGGTAGCGGGAATTTTCAACTCATTCAGGCTATAAAGTATAATGATTTTGATCAATCATGGCCATGGGTACCGTACTTCTTAGATAGATTGGTTGGTTGGTTGATTTATTATCGTCTTTTACACCAAAGATAATAAGACGTTGAAACTAAAACAAAAATGAAGTTTATAAACAAAAGAAAGAGATAGGAGGGGAGGGGGGGGGGTGAGTGGGTTAACCCTACTCCCGGCAAGAGTAGATCAGTTGCCCCCCCCCCCCCCATACCAGGCACCGGCACGAGCCGAACAGTCCCCAGTGAATGGCAGGGCCTCACCTGCAATACATCCAGGGAGCAACCAGAGCGTACACCAGTACAGGTGCCTCCTGAATGTTCCGCAGACCCAGCTGCTTGTTTGATACTGCATAACCCGTACCAGCGCCCGACCGAGGAAAGACAGACCGGCTTCCGCCAGAACGAGGGTTAAAGCATGCTAGCAATTTCTGAGTTCAAAAATATTTTTGCTAATTGAACGCTTTGATCGAAGTCAAAAGTAAGCGAAACATTGTTGGGTAACAGTGCTGCCGTGAACTGACAAAACCGAGCAAGTCCACAAAACCTACTTTCGAGAAAATCGACGTTTTGTGTTGCGCTATATTACGCGATCGTTTCTGGAAGTTTAAGGGCATATTATAATGCAATTCCTCGATTTAAGAGTGCATACCTTGAATGTTTTTGATAGATTTGATGTTTTAAGACTATTTGTGGACTTGCTTTGTTTTGTCAGATTATTCTTGAGATAGGTCTTTGTTGAGAACATGACAAAACCAAGCAAGTCACCCACTTGGTTTTGTCAGTTTATTATTGAATTAAATCCTTGTTAAACAAATTCACAAAACCAAGTAAGTCAAATCCGCTTGGTTTTGTCAGTTTATTATTAAGTAAATCATTGTTTTCAAAATTCACCAAACCAAGTAGGTCCCATAGGCCGTTTCGTTTCTTTGTTAAAAAGTCTGACGAGATGAGTCACATAAGTTGGGTTTTGTAAGGTGCGGCAGTTACAGTGGGTGTATATGTGTCCCTGTTTATTATTGCTTTTAGCCATTCTTAATATTCCTGGGTTGGTATGCAGGAGTCATGGTTATGGGGTAGCCCGTAGCGCAGTGGGTAGGCGCCGGTGTCCAATGCCGATGGTCGCGGGTTCGAGCTCCGCACGGGGCACAAATTTGTGATTCTTACGAGACTTACGGGTCACCAAGGGTTCTCTCCGGGTACTCCGGCTTCCTCCCTCCCTTCAAAATAATATTAGATGCAGCCAATTTAATTTTAAAAATACTAAATTATTTTCCTTTCAGTTTCCTATTGTAGCGATCTTCCTGCCTTTACACCACCTGTATGTCTTGTATTTTGTTGCCTTTGTTGTGTGTCTGTAATATAGTTGTTGCTGTTTGTTTGTGGGTTCGGGCACTGAATAGAATAGACCCAACGTTTCCCGGCGTGTCGTAAGAGGCGCCTAACAGGGGTAATGTTAACACGGCATCACTGGGCGAAAGTCTTCTACACAGAAGTCACCGGCCAGGGCGAGGAATCTCACGTTACTACAGGTTCAACGACCACGTGCTCAGGGCCAAGGCGAGCCACACTGTATTCGTGGATTTCGGCTGTGGCCAACAGCTTGGAGAGGATTGGGCACCGCCTGGTCTTTTTTTTGCCCAAGACACACTACATGCATGATGACACTATCCACTAATTCCATACCGGATCGGTCGTCGCCCGGCTCAAGGACTGCGCCTTCCGTTGGCCACCAGGACGGAGGTATTACGTATGCTACTGATGGACAATTTAGCAAGATCCGCACGAGAAACAACACCGTCATAGGAACCTGGAATGTCAGGACCCTAACTGCGGAAGGAAAATTAGAAGAACTGGCCCACGAGTTGGACCACTACCGATGGAACGTTCTAGGCATCAGCGAATTGCGCAGGAAAAGGCCTAGGTGAAACAACGACCGACAAAGGCCACAAGCTCTATTTCAGCGGTAGAGATGACAGGCACGAACACGGCGTTGGATTCTTGGTCTACAAGAACATTCTAGCCACTGTCATGGGTTGCCGCCCAGTCTCCAGTAGACTCATTACCATCCGCCTGAGAGCAGCCCCTTTCAACATCACCATCATCCAGGCCTATGCCCGAACATCAGACTATGACGACAGCGAAGTGGAGGATTTTTATGAAAATCTACAGGCGGTCCTTGACCAAGTGCCGAAGAAGGACATAGTCATAGTGCAAGGCGACCGGAATGCCAAGGTTGGCCAAGATGCGCACCACAACTGGGGAGACACATGTGGACCCCACTGCAACAACGAGACAAATGACAGGGGTCTGAGATTCTTGGAGTACCTAGTTCCAGTCAATCGCCCAAAAAGGCAATCACCGAAGTCGAACGAAGCTCTCCGATGTGTTACGAAATGATGCATGCATGACTACGACTAGATGAAATTAAAAATGATCGCTGTTGCTTCTAATTCTGTTCGATGTACACAGATTAGCATTTCGCAACGTATACTTTGTTATTATCGACCATATTTAATAGTTGCGTTCCTTGATTTGCATTTTGTTAGTTCTCAGCAGTTGGCTAATAATAACATTCCCCATTTCCTGCCTAGAACCAAGTAGACACTGTTATACAGTATACATAGCAGGGATGTTGCTAGGAAATTTTTTCTTCGGCGATTTGGCCGAAACAGCCGTGAAACTTTCGGCTTTTTACAGAAAGTTTCGGCTCTCTCTTCCAAAGCAGTCTCATAAGTTATTTTTTGACTAGATTCACTGCGTTAACGTCCACCTCCATATATTAAAGATGTTCTGTGGATGCTTATCTTTGTAATAAAACATGATTTTAAGAGTAGAATAAGAACATTCAAAAGAAATTTTATTTTCTGAAATGTTAGACACACAAAAACAATAAAAAGTTTAGACTGTCCCTTGACAGACCACAATACTGTTAACTGGGTTTAACCTTTGTAATTATCGAATCCTCACCTAAACTGCAAGCGTACAGCACAGGAATATCGCAAAAATGGACAAAACCGAGCCGATTCACCCGTGAAAACTTCGGCTCGGCGAGCCGACATGACGGACAGTTTATCGGCTTTTTTATAAAAATTTCGGCTAAAAGCCGAAGATCCGACCCAAACGACATCCCTGCATAGGCTTAATCTACATTATAGAATTATTATAAGTCAATCTTCGCGCAGCGAAGAAGCTCACTAGCTGAATAAAATTACACTATGTAACACAATTTTTGTTCCTGGCTTCTAAGTGTTATATTTCAATTGCTTATGTCTAAAGTACGTGAAAAAATGACTTCATTAAGCACAAACTTTGCTTACACAACAACAGCACGAAGAAAACTCGTTTTTTGTGAAAATAGAACGATTTCTTTTTCATTTTCGTCATTATGATCGGGTAAAAACAAAAATTGCACAAGGAATAGACAAACACAGTCGGAAACCACTCAACAAGGTTCAGAAATGTGTAGATTTTCTAGATTTACGATTGTACTGTGAATCACTCTCTCAGTTCAGTTTATAAATGTATAGTCCCCAACACAGTATGCGTATAGGAGACTTTGGTATTATGATGTCCATTGATATAAGAGATCGTGCTACAGTAAGAGGTCATATGAAGAGGGAGCGCGGGACGCTGCTACGACGTCCGGAAGAAGACGGAGATGGATCGATGGCAGGCATGAGGGGAAGGAGTACGAACGAACGGCGGCAGTGGTAGGATCGGGGTGCCAGGGAGGCCGCCAAGGCCAAGGGAGGGCAAGCACAGAGGGTGAAGGGTGAAGGGCCTAGCAGTGACCAGTAGGGCGGGGGGGGGGGGGAGGGGAACGTACCTAATTAGATAAAAATCCTTCAGGACCACATTAAAAGTCGAGGAGGGCCGGGTAAAAGCTATAAACAATCAAGAATGGACCCATAAAACAAGGAAGGGAAATAAATGGTACAGTGAGGAAGGGAAAGTCATTCATGAAAACGGATACCCAGGACACAGGGGTCAACTGAAGGTATGAGTCTTGTGGAGGGGATGGTCAGTCATGGAAACGTATACCCAGGCCCCGTGGGGTCGACTGAAGGTATTGAGTCATGTGGAGGGGATGGTCAGTCATGGAAACGGATACCCAGGCCCCGTGGGGTCGAATGAAGGTATGAGCCATGTGGTATGGGATGTCAATCATGAAAACGAGTACCCAGTATCCAAGGGATCAACTGAGGTATAAGTCATGAGGTGAGAAAAGTCAGTAGTGGTATCTAATACCCAGGACACAAGGATCAACTGAAGGTATGAGTCATGTGAGGGGAGTGGTCAGTCATGGAAACATACCCAGGACCCATGGGGTCGACTGGAGGTATGAGCCATGTGGTATGAGAGCAAGGTAGCTGAGCGGTATAAGTCAGGACGTGGTAGTAATACCCAGGACCCAATGGGTCAGCTGAGGGTACAATCCGTGTAGTAGTAGCTGAGTGGAAACATGTCACTTAAGTAGAGCATACCCAGGACCCGAGAAGGTAGAGTCGAACCCAAGGCCCATGGGCCAGGTGGGGGAATAGGTTACAAACAGGTAACTGAGTGGGGATAGTCATCATTAGTAGTTGTAAGACAAAGGAACCCAAGACGAGTTCAGGGGAGAGAACCGGCCAGGCGGTTGGGTCTAAAGGTGTACAGACACTCATCAGCGGTAGGTGCACACCGAGGTCATGAATAGCAGTCCAAAGTTAGTCGACAAGGAGGTGGCTACCAGGTCGGCCATGGAGTTCAGATGCACGTCGCGGCAGGCAATCCTAACCGCGGAGAAGTCAGGCTCCAGGGCCAGACACTCAAGGACACAGTGGTCGTGTGCTTTTATACTTGTACAGCTACTTTTGAAACGTTCAAGAATGTTCTAGAAAGTTCTGAGAGTTTCTCGAAAGTTCTGGAAGTTTCTTGAACGTTCTAGAGTGTTCAGGAGAATTGTAGAAACATGTGGACAACTCTAGCAGTTCAGGGAGGAAGCTCGGCATTGAATGCAAATCGATAATTTTCTCGAACACACGCGATTTTCCAAATGTCATTGTCCCGGTCACAGAAGCAAAGTTTTTCTGGAATAACAGCGATTTCCTTTCTGTTCTAGACCTAACGGGTTAGGAAAACACACTTTCAACCCAGGAACAGAACAAAAGTGAAAATTTGTTACATAGTGTTATTAGACCTGTATTGTTTGTTTTATATGTAAATAAATGTATAAACTGTATCTATTCTAATTAATAATATTTAGGTCTATACTTTATAATATTTGAATCTTTAAATTTCCGGTGAAGAACGAGTAGGCTAAGCGAATTGTTTTTTTTTATAACTCGAGATCAGAGTTAAATTAATAGTTAGTTATTCATTGCTTACAGGGTCCAGCGGACTGCAAAGAGCCGAATCAGGACCACAAAATCAAGACAACTCGAGATCAGAGTTAAATTAATAGCTAATTAGTTATTCATTGCTTACAGGGTCCAACGGACTGCAAAGAGCCGAATCAGGACCACAAAATCAAGGCCACAACTTCGCTAGTAGTAATAGTAGTAGTAGTAGTAGTAGTAGTAGTAGTAGTAGTAATAGTAGTAGTAATAGTAGTAGTAGTAGTAGTAGTAGTAGTAGTTGTAGTAGTAGTAGTAGTAGTAGTAGTAGTATAGTTATTTAGTTAACACTGTAATTTATTTATTTATTTATTTATTTATTATTATTATTATTATTATTATATTATTATTATTATTATTATTATTATTATTATTATTATTATTATTATTATTATTATTCCTACTTTAAAAAAAAAAGGAATAGTGTGCTGTTGTGCGTGCTCAATGGTGTAGTTTTGTTTGTTTTTGCTGAAGTTGGGTGTAACCCGAAATATTCAGATGGTGTTACTGGTTATTTTTTCTTATAGATTTACCAAAGTTTTCAGATGATTTATGGAAATTTCCGCCTGCCACGCAATTTTTTTTTTTTTATACGTGTTTCTCATTAACATACATATCATTGAAATACATATAACAAATTTACTGTATCAGTTAAAAAGAATAATATTATTTAAATAAATAATTGCTTTGGTGCTTGCAATACAAATGTGACGGTTTTTTGAGATCATTATAAACTTGCTTTGCCTTGTGCTGAAGGGACATCAACGTATCCATAGCGCTTTGAAGTTTTGTCATGGTTTTATTGTTGATATAGATGTGAAATCGTTGTATGTGTGCATTATGTGTTATGTATTACTTTTTCTCTGTATTACTAATTGTGTCAGTATATTAATCATCATACATGTAAAATAATAATAATACTAACTGCTTCGAAATGCGAATCTCGACTTAGAGCTTGAAGCAGTGCAGATCGAAATAAAATTAGATCTAGAAGCAACAGCGGCTATTTTGATGCACGGATGTTTCACCACAGGCTCTGAAGTCTTTTCTTTTGTCTTTGTAAACTCGTGGGCCTCCTACATACGTACGTAGTATAGTATGTAATTGAGGCCTACGAAAGACGAGACTTCCCAGCCTGTGGTTTCACGTAGTCCTGCCAGCATTCGTTCGTAAAACATCGGATAGCTTCTCTCGACTCGGAGAGCTTCGTTCGACTTCGGTAATTGCTTTTTTCGGCGAATGACTGGAACTAGGTTGGAAAAAACAAGTTCGCTCCCGGGAGGGGGTGGGGGGTGGGGGGGGAGCATCACAACCAAATAGACTACATCATGGTCAAGAAACGCTTCAGCTCAAGCATCAACATTGGCAGGACACGCACTTTTCCAGGAGCAGACATAGGAAGTGACCACGATCTCTTGATGATGTCTTTCCGGCTCCACTTGAAGAGAGTAAATACAGCAAAGTGCACTAGACTGAAGTTCGACCTGGACAAACTGCAAGACCCGGAGGTGATAGAAATATTTCAGGCCACAATTGGAGCGAAATGTGCACCACTGCTCATTTTGGGGTGGTGGTGAAGTAGATGTCAACACCATGACCACCACCTTCAACTCAGCTGTGACAGATGCCGCCACTGAGATCCTTGGCAAGCACCGACCAAAGAAAAAGACGTGGATCACATCTGAACTTTTGGATCTTTGTGATAAACGAAGAGAGATTAAAAAAAAAGAAAAAAAAGAAAAAGAACACCTCACAGGGAGCTGATGTCTACCGAAAAACCAACAATGACATCCGAAAAGGCATGCGCACAGAAAAGGAGAACTGGATAGAAGATCAATGCCAGGAAATAGAGAACAGTCTGAAAAAGAACAACAGCAAGAAGGCCTACCAGACTGTAAAGCGGCTGACAAGTGTCAAACAGCCCAAAGTCTCCACGATCCAAAGCAAGTCTGGCATATGCCTTACAGAAGAACAAGAAGTCTTGGACAGATGGACAGAGTACTGCTCTGACCTTTACAACCATGCACCAAATGGAGACCCATCAGTTCTAGCATGTCCCGAGAACAGAGAAGAAGAAATCCTCCCAATTCTCCGGGAAGAAGTTGAGGCAGCAGTGCAATCGCTAGAGAAAGGGAAGTCAGCGGGAGTGGACAACATACCCGCGGAACTGCTACAAGCAGGAGGAGAAGCGATGATTGATGCCCTCACCATTATCTGTAACAAGATCTGGCAGAGTGGAGAGTGGCCTATACCATGGGCCCAGTCGCTTGTCATCACTCTTCCCAAAAAAGGTAACCTTCAGGAGTGTAAAAATCACCGCACCGTCAGCCTCATCATCCATCCCAGCAAGGTCTTCCTGAAAATAATAACAGGTTGAAACCCCAAGCTGAACAAATCATAGCTGAAGAACAAGCAGGTTTCAGGGCAGGGCGAAGTACCACTGAACAGATTTTCAACCTCAGAATAATCTGTGAGAAATACCTACAGCACCAACAACATCTATATCATGTGTTCATAGACTTCAAGAAAACGTTTGACCGAGTCTGGCATGCAGCTCTATGGGCAACAATGAAAGTGTACACCATCAGCCCTAAAATTATTGAAGTCATCAAAAGCCTGTATGACAAGGCTACCAGTGCAGTCCTCCACAACAGCGCCATCGGGAACTGATTCAGAACAACAAACGGTGTGCGTCAAGGATGCCTATTCTCTCCAACACTCTTCAACATCTTCCTAGAGCGCATCGTGTCAGATGCTCTTGCAGATCACGAAGGCACAGTCAGCATAGGGGGTAGAGCAATCGCCAATCTTCGTTTTGCGGATGACTTTGATGGATTGGCTGGAGAGGAACAAGAACTTGAACAGCTGGTACAGAGGCTTGACACCACCTCCAAAGCTTATGGAATGGAAATAAGTGCAGAGAAGACCAAAATGATGACCAACAACACCAATGGCATCAACACGGACATCAAAGTCCAAGGCCAATCCCTCAACACAGTGCATAGCTTCAAATATTTAGGAGCCATTGTATCAGACAATGGGTCCAGACAGGAAGTCCTCTCCAGGATCGCACAAACAACTGCTGCCCTGACAAGGTTGAAGCCCATTTGGAAAGACAGGACCATCATTCTACATTCCAAAGTAAGACTGCTGCGCTCTCTTGTCATCTCCATCTTCCTATATGCTTGCGAAGCATGGACCCTCACAGCAGATCTACAACGAAGAATACAAAGCATGGAGATGAGGTGCTACAAAAGACTTCTGGGCATTTCCTTTACCCAACACATCACCAACGACGAAGTCCGACAGACCATCACACAAGCCATTGGACAACACGATGACCTGCTCACAGTGGTGAAGAAACGGAAACTCCGATGGTATGGCCACGTCACCAGATCATCAGACCTTGCAAAGACTATTCTGCAAGGCACAGTGCAAGGAGGTAGAAGAAGAGGGAGACCGAAAAAGAGGTGGGAGGACAACATTCGAGAATGGACTGGTTTGACACTAAGCGAAGCCATCAGGGCTGCTGAGGACAGAGAAAGATGGAGTATGCTGGTTAAACGATCATCTGTGGTGCCCCTACGATCTCAGGGTTACGGGACAGGATAGGATAGGATAGGATAGTTTGTTTGTTTGTTTCCACACCTCGTGGAAGTTGCCGCGTAGGCGGAAGATCCACAGGATCCTTCATGGTGGGCAGGAAAGAACATGAAGAAAACTCTTTTTCAAAAAGCCGAATACGTCCTTTGCTGACTGAAATTTCGCCATCTTTTTCACAGGAAAATAATATTGCACAGCAGCAATAACATGGATTCTCACTGGTCCATTTCTTCTTAAGGCACTTTCTCATTGGTCGGGAGGACTTACTTTTCTTTGTAGGTTATTGTAGAAGATGACGTCATCATGCCAACTCGAGCATCAGCCAGAGGATCGCCGAAACAAAATCGCAGGGGACTTGCTTGGTTTTATTAGTTTATTCCCCCCACTTAAATGTTTTTTAACAAGGACTTACTCTATGATATCTCCAAATCTAAACATAGTTCGGATTTGATTTTTACAGGTAAGATGCGTCATTCTCTTGCAAGTTTGATGGCGCAAAAAACTCATTTTCGACCTTAGGTGGACTTACTCGGTTTTGTCAAATCACGGCAGAGTGGTTTCAAAACTGTACATTCCAATAATACATGTTGAAGACTTAAAGGGTTGGAACATACACAAGAAACATTTTTGCAGTATTTTGTTCGAATGGAATTTGACAGTAATCTATAAGCCAAAGATAAGACGACTCGAGAGTGATTACCATGTCGCTCAAAATATGTGTTGAGATGGATTTGCTTAGACCTTTTTTCTATCATACTTTGAATCTCTTTAGTAGACATGGGCAGTTTAATAAATTGAGAGTCAATATTTAAAGCACCTTTTTTTGCATATCTGTCTGCCCAGTCATTGACTTCCTAGATAGAAAGTATAGTAAACGAGGACTACGAAAGTACTAGCGATAGGAGACCTCCAAGGCTGTGGTGTACGCTACTCGTGACCACGATAAGTCAAAATCCGCATAATTCATTATCATAGCCTGCATGAGTGGAAAATTCAATTCTGCCTACCCTGAGAAAACATGTATCTGTGTATCTGTCCCTTCTGTTAATATACATTAATAATGTAAAAAGGTGATACATACACTTGTCACATTCTAGGTACAAAATGATGCTTGCATGACTACGACTAGTTGACATTACAAAGCGTCAACTAGTCGTAGTCATGCAAGCATCATTTCGTAAAACATCGGAGAGCTTCGTTTGACTTCGGTGATTGCCTTTTTGGGTGAATGGCTAGAACTAGGTTGGAAAAAACAAGTTTGCGTCCCGCTCACCACTCAAAGAAGAAGACTATGGTCAGCCTGGGAGAACAAATGTCATATTTATTTATATTTCGTTTCTCTCTCTGGCGACGGTGACTAGGAGTTGTGTGTATTTGTGAGTTGTGTATCTTTATTCTTTCGAAATTACATGTATTCTACGACATGACGTGAGTGGAAGCAACTGTATTATTTGATTCTTGTTGATTCGGTATTTTGTACTATCGTATTGATTTATGTTTATTGTTTCATAGAGGGTGTGACAACGTAGTTTATTCTTACGAGTTAGAGAAGTTATAAGAACTCGCAGTTTTCACGCAGGCATACACGCAAATTGGGAAATACCCCTTTTCGTTACAGCTTGATTAATATATATATATATATATATATATATATATATATATATATATATATATATATATATATATATATATATATATATATATATATATATATATATATATATAAGAAGGTATATTGCACTAACCTCACATAGGTGACATCAAACGCTGAATTCCCATCTTTTTCACCTGCGACAGCTTTGACAAGAGATTGGTTATTCGTAGAAATCTTTAAATCAATCACTACGATGGTACCCTTAGTATTAGCGGCGGAGCAAGTTAGGTTGAGAGGCACGCCTTTGTCCACTGTGTCGGGCG
This sequence comes from Oncomelania hupensis, assembly GCA_036898135.1. Lineage (NCBI taxonomy): Eukaryota > Metazoa > Mollusca > Gastropoda > Littorinimorpha > Pomatiopsidae > Oncomelania > Oncomelania hupensis. The sequence goes on from JBAHVR010000324.1 coordinate 80,012, forward strand.
TCAGCCGCAAAGGGTTTTGAGAGATGGTCAAACTGGGAACTGAAAGCATATATACTTTTGAGTGTGTGTGTGTGTGGGTGTGTGTGTGTGTGTGTGTGTGTGTGTAGGTGTGTGTGTGTATGTGGCTAGGTAGAAACGACGTTACTGTGACATGCACTTGAAACTCTACGTACTTTCTTTTGACGGCCCCGTTATTTTGACGTCAAAATAGTGTTCAGTTAGGGTTAGGGCTGTGTTAGGCGTAGGGTTACGTTAAGGGTTAGGGTTTGGGTTAGGGTTAGCTTCAAAAAATGGCAAAATAATGTCAAAACGATGGTAAGTGTGTCAAAATAATGTATGAAGAGCTTCACGACAGTCACCACGACTGTGTGTGTGTGTGGGTGGGTGTGTGTGTGTGTGTACAAAAATGCTAACTTTTTTGATTTTCTCATATTTTGTGCGCACTTACACTACTGTGCGTAATCAGGATAAAATCCACTTAATAATAATAATAATAACGGATTTTTATATATCGGGTACCCCAGCCTATGACCAGACTCACCACGCTTTATATAATCAGTACATATAAATACATGCAATCGATAAAACATTGCTTTTGCTACAATACACCAAAAGACAGAACAGTAAGGGTACAAACTATTTACAACTATGTACACAAATACTTTTTACAACTATGTACACAAATGACAGAAAAGACAGAAATAGAATAGCAAAAAACCTATTCACAGCTATTTATATGCCCGGTTAGGCCCAAGAGGTAAAACAGAATAAATATGTACAGCCGTGTATACACTTACGGATCAGACAGAGACAAAAGAGGAGAGAATGGCAGCGGGATATAAATCAGTCTGGATAATGCAGTTTGAAGAGGTGGGTTTTGAGGGCCTTTTTGAATGCTTGTGTTGATTGTATGCTGCGGATATGGGAAGGGAATTCTACTGCTGTACATCATCGGCTAGCACGTTGGACTTACATTGGCAGGCGTTGGAGCACTGGCATTTGGGCGGAATGTACGACTTTGCGTGACAGGGAGAGGCAATGAAGGTGAGCGGAATGAGATAGCGTAGCAACGGCCCCATCATGGCCTCCTAGGTCACCCCCTTAGTTGTTCTCTTTCACCGTTTCTGAAACACAGCATTTCATACTCAACCTCATGTTTTAGGACGCCATTACTTATCTCAGACTGTTGTCAAACAATGTTCAGTTCTCCCAGGATGTTGGGAGAGCATTTGGCTCGGTGATTAACGCAGTTTCCTCGAATGTCAGGCGAGAACATTGCAGCCTCCACAGGCTGTTGGTTCAAAGCCCGTTAACCGCCTAGAGTATTAAATACAAATATTAATACAACTAAATAAATAAAGCAATACTTTAAAAAAAAAATAACACAAATAATTAAATAAATAAATAAACAAATAATTTTAAAAATTACCGTGAGACTGCGCTCCTACTCCTTCGGATAAGAGTATAAACCGAGGTCTTTCCATCGCAGGGACTTTAAAGATCCTGACGCTCATGTCATAGAGGGGCGAATGCCGGTTACACTAATACACCCAGCATGACGCTCTAGGTCCCTTCTCCCCGTCCCCGGTCGCCCAGGATTGTGTTCGTCAGAGCGTCAGACTATGCGCCCAAATACAGGTGGGCGCCCCATGAGGATTGATTGATTAAATAAAAAATATTTACAAACATTTAGTAGCATAATTTATGTAGTAGTCGTAGAAGATATTTGTTACATTACATTACATGCTTATTGCTTTAGGTCCAGCGGACTCTTCCGAGCCAAATCAGGACCGGACAACCCCTGATCCGCATAAAAGAACTGCTGAAACAACCCAAGTGGTAAAACTGAAAGCTCTCCACCAGCCAGTCACTTTACAATAAAGACAGCCCACGCAAGGGACGCTGAGGCTGTACTCTAATTTATCGAACCCCCGTTTACAAAAACAAAATAGAATACAAACATCATTATAAATTATCAACAAAACACACATATATATATAAAATGCCTGCATTGCTAAATAATAACATCATAGGAAGCCCTAGTGACCACCTGGCAGAAAGCGTCCAATATTCCCTAGCTGATCCAACAGACCTCATACACAAATAAGGAGTATTGTCCCGGAAGAGTTTTCAAGAAAAAAGGTAGGGGACTGGTCTAGCGAAGAAGAAGATAGTATAACAGATTGATAGAACAGAGCAGGAATGAGAACGAGCAAATGAGAAAGACAGCGACAGTGGGAATTTAAAGCACAAAATTTCCAGAAAGTGTGGATACTATTTATACTGAAACCCCCGGCACCCCAACAGGGGAAGATATTTGTTAAGGTGTACAGTTTGGAGGACGAACAGGCCACTGTCATGGCCTCAGCAAGAAGTTCTAGGTCACAGATGACAATTATAAATCTGAAAAGACACTTCCCCCAAAAAAGGTAACCTTCAGGAGTGTAAAAATTACCGCACCATCAGCCTCATCAGCCATCCCAGCAAGGTCCTCCTGAAAACAATACTCAACAGGTTGAAACCCCAAGCTGAACAAATCATAGCCGAAGAACAAGCAAGATTCAGGGCAGGATGAAGTACCACTGAACAGATTATCAACCTAAGAATAATCTGCGAGAAATACTGTACCTACAGCACCAACAACATCTATATCATGTGTTCGTAGACTTCAAGAAGGGGTTTGACCGAGTCTGGCATGCAGCTCCGTGGGCAACCATGAGAGTGTACAACATCAGCCCTAAAATTATTGAAGTCATCAAAAGCCTGCATGACAAGGCTACCAGTGCAGTCCTCTACAACAGCGCCATCGGAGACTGGTTCAGAGCAATCGGTGTGCGTCAAGTATTCCTACTCTCTCCAACACTCTTCAACATCTTCCTAAAGCGCATAATGTCAGATGCCCTTGCAGACAACGAAGGCACAGTCAGCATAGGGGGTAGAGCAATCTCCAACTTTCGTTTGCCGGATGACATTGATGGATTGGCTGGAGAAAACACGAACTTGAACAGCTGGCACAGAGGCATGAAACCACCTCCAGAGCCTATGGAATATACGTGCCGAGAAGACCAAAATGATGACTAACAACACCAATGGCATCAACACGGACATCAAAGTCCAAGGCCAATCCCTCAAAACAGTGCATAGCTTGAAATATTTAGGAGCCATTGTATCAGACAATGAGTCCCGACAGGAAGTCCTCTAAAGGATTGCACAAACAACTGCTGCCCTGGCAAGGTTGAAGCCCATTAAAACGACAAGACCATCAGTCTACATTCCAAGGTAAGGCTGCTGCACTCCCTTGTCATCTTCCTATAAGCTTGCGAAACATGGACCCTCACAGCACATCTACAACGAAGAATACAAAGTATGGAGATGAGGTGCTACAAAAGACTTCTAGGCATTTCCTATACCGAGCACATAACCAACGACGAAGTCCGACAGACCATCACACAAGCCATTGGACAACACTATGACCTGCTCACAGGGGTGAAGAAACGGAAACTCCGATGGTATGGCCACGTCACCAGATCGTCAGGACTTGCAAAGACCATCCTTCAAGGCACAATGCAAGGAGGTAGAAGAAGAGTGAGACCGAAAAAGAGGTGGGAGGACGACATTCGAGAATGGACTGGTTTGACACTGAGCGAAGCCATGAGGGTTGCTGAGGACAGAGAAAAATGGAGTACGTTGGTTAAACGATCATCTGTTGTGCGCTAACGACCAACGAGTTACGGACTAGGATAGGATAGGATAAATCTGGAAGAAAGAAAAAGAAGAAGTGGAAGAAGAAGCCAAACTATTTGCCATTTATTACAGTGTACAGTTTTCAATGGTGGGGATAGACGTTAAAACTCAATGTTCATTCGTATTGTTGAAGAACGACGAACTGGCCATTTTCTTAGCCTCAAGCGCCGAACAAGTCAAGTCAAAAATAGGCGGAGGAGGAGGAGAAAGAAGTAGAAGAGAATGACCATGGCAAGAAATACAACAAACGAAGAGGAGCAGAAATAAGAAGTGAATGACAAAGTCAAGAACTAAGACAAACGAAGAGGAGGAGGAGGTGAAAACAAACCACAGAAAACACAGCAATCCCCATAGTAACAATTCATAGGCAATAGCAACAAATGAATCAACGTACTGATTGTGGCTGCTCAATTCAAGAAGAAGAAGGTGGATGTAAAACAGCAGCAGAAGATTACGTAGAAGAAGAAGAAAATCTCCCTTTTTTTGTCTTGTTCTTCTTCTTGTAATGTCCAACAGTCATACTCGACAAATACTGACAGAGGATATTTTGTAGAAATGCGCTGTGGGTTCTTCACTAAATGCATCGAAAGAAAGAAAAAACAAACTTAGAGAGAGCACCTCACTGGAAAAAAAAAAAAAAGCACCTAACTCAAATGAAGTAGGTAGCTGCTGAATGTAGAGCTGCAAAAGCTCCCCCCATAAGTATAGGCACATTTCTCAGACACAGACAGCCTCAGCCTAAACCGTGTGTCAATACCAATGTGGTTTTGTCCACATCTGAGGATAAAAGGCTGTCAGTTGTAATGCCAAAACTAACTATGATAATAATAATTATAGGAACGAAGAGCAAACAACGAGAACAACTGGCTCATTATTGGCTCTGCGGCTGACGTGCGTCAATCCCTATCTTTTCAAGTGCTAGTGTAATCAACAAGTTTGATTGTGGGCGCGCCTAAGTAAAGACGAGATAAGACTAGATCATGGAGAAAGTGTTGTGGTCAAGCAGGCAACAATCACAACTTTTTTTTTTCTGCACCCACCCTGTTTACTCACAGTCAAATTTCAGACTGGACCACACGAATAGGTGTTCGTCCGCATGCCACTGAACAAATCCGGATTCAAATTCAATTATTGACTTACTTTTGCAGCTGGAAGCCTAAAAGTTGAAAAATACGATTCGTGTTTGATGTCGCCAATGTACAGCCGGAAAAGGTCTTTGCGCTATTATGTCATAGACTAGACTACGTCATTTTGTTCCAAATTGTTGCTGCTTCAAAATGTATGCTGGGAAAATTTCAATCACTATCTATGACGGCCTACTAGCGCCAAAACCGAAAGTTACCATTATCACCAGATTATTGAAATTAACACGTGTTCTGTGTAATTTACAGAGATACCGGTAATCCACAGTGTTAAGTAATAATTATCAGTATTTGCCCCGCCTTCCTCGCGCCAAAACCTGATCATTACAAAAATCACGAGATAGGTACAAATATCAAAGGAAAATTACAATTACGAAGGGATAAATACAATTATCAATGAACAATTACAAATATCTTCGAGTGATGATGTTTTATTTTCAGTTTTGGGTCTAGAAATCCGTCTAGAAATAGGTCAAAGCCGAAAATTGTAATTTTTACTTGATAATTACAAATTGTATGTGTTAATTGTAAATATGTCGTTCATATTTGTAATTTTCAGTTTTTAGCGCTGGTAGGCCGCCATAACGAGAGTTACACAGAACCCGTGTTAATTACTAATTTCACTGATACCTGTAAATGCACGTTTTAGCGCTAGTAAGCCTCCTTAGTCAGAATTGAGCAAGATCACATAAAACTTGTAATTATCAAATTCAAAATGTACTTATTACGTGATAATTAAAATTTTCGGTTTTGCCGCATGTTCAGGCAGATTGCTAGAGCCAAAACTGAAACTGAAACATGATCACACGAAAATATTTTTCAATGATAATTGTAACTCTCCCTTAATAATTGTAATTATCCCATTATTATAAATCTTGTTATAATAATAATGATAATGATAATAATAATAATAATAATAATAATAATAATAATAATAATAATAATAATAATGGTAATAATGGTAGTAATAGTAATAATAGTAATAATAATAGTAATAATAATAATAATAATAATAATAATAATAATAATAATAATAATAATAATAATAATGGTAAATAGCGTTAATAGTGGTAGTAATAGTAATAATAAAAAATAATAATAATAATAATAATAATAATAATAATAACATTAATAATAATAATAATAATAATAATAATAATAATAATAATAATAATAATAATAATAATAATAATAATAATAATAATAATAATAATAATAATAATAATAATAATAGCAAGCAGAAGAAGAAGAAGAAGAAGAAGAAGAAGAAGAAGAAGAAGAAGAAGAAGAAGAAGAAGAAGAAGAAGAAGAAGAAGAAGAAATAAATAAATAAATAAATAAATAAATAAATACATGGAAAACTGTGTTATCCTCTCAAAATACATCACTTTTATCATTAATTTTGCAGATGCCTACATAGGTTTTATTTTAAAGAAAATATTTTGTCTCAATGTTTACACTCCAGAGGGAGAGAAATCCATTCAGCAGCTCCATTAAATGTTAGGCTATTTTGTATAAATCAAGGGCGAGAGAGCGGTAGTTTATTATTATAAAGTTTATACCCATCAACTGGCTTAGTACAACAATATACCAAGATATGCAGGTGTTTCTCCGTGCGTGATTTTGAACATAAGGATAGCTGTATTAAATATAAATTGTTTTTGAAGTGGTAGTATTCGGAGTTCCTTGTTATTTGTAAAATTCGGAGTTCCTCATTAGTTGTAATACCTGTATTTATATTATAAGACTAATAGAGTATCTTCATAGCTTTTTATTTTTTTAATGAAGACTGCTTAGCTGTTTAATGTGTGCAGCATTTGCATTACACCAAATAGTTCATGCATAATTAAAATGAGACATCCAGTGGGCATAGAAAAAAGATTTTAATGCACCAACCGTAACAAAATGTCTAAGTTTCTGTAGAAGGAAAGGGTATTTAGAATTGTTTTGTTTTTACAGATATGATTATTGTGTGACCATCAGCTAAAATCATCAACAATGATTATACCTAGCACTTTGTGTTAACGAACTTGATCAATATTGTAGGACCCTAAGTTTAGATTAAGGCAAAAAGATCCCTTCTGACGTTTTTGTCTTGTAATGAGAAGCATATTGTTGATTTTATTAGGATTTAATTTCATTCAATTGTTGTCACACCAGTTATTAATTTAATATATGCTTATTTAAAGATTTTGTTCTACCTGTTGTATATGTTTATTATGAGTATAAAGGGAAAATCATTAGCAAATTTGTCAAGGTTAACATTTGTGTGAGTAAAATGGGCGTGCCATTAATAAATGGTGAGGCACGGTGGCCTAATGGTAGAGCTTTGGCTTGCGGATCTGAAGGTCCCGGGTTCGAGCCCAGACCGGGGCATTGTGCTGTGTTCTTGGGAAAGACATTTTACTCCCGTTTCCTACTCCTTCGGATGAGAGTATAAACCGAGGTCTAGTCTGTGTCACATACATTCCATCATAACGGACTTTACAGATCATGTCCAAGACGGGTGAGTGCCGGTGACAAGAACACCCAGCATGCACCTAGGTCCTTCTCCCCCATCCCTGGCTGCCCATATATATATACAAAATAAAATAGGGCCAAGGATCGATCCTTGAGGAACTCCACAAGTGACATCTTCAGAAGACGAAAATGAACCAATAATGTATACTATTTGTGACTGTAATAAATATGATTTAAAAAATAATACAGATGCAGAATTTTGAAAATAGTAATTTAGCTTATTAATTAAGATGTCCTCCAGGATCGCTCAAGCAACTCACAGTTGAAGCCCATTTGGAAAGACAGGACCATCAGTTTACATTCCAAGGTAAGGCTGCGCTCCCTTGTCATCTCCATCTTCCTATACGCTTGCGAAACATGGACCCTCACAGCAGATCTACAACGAAGAATATAAAGCATGGAGATGAGGTGCTACAGAAGAAGATTTCAGGGCATTTCGTATACCCAAGTACCCAACACATTACCAATGACGAAGTCCGACAGACCATCTCACAAGCCATTGGACAACACGATGACCTGCTCACAGTGGTGAAGAAACGGAAACTCCGATTGTATGGCCACGTCACCAGAGCATCAGGCCTTGCAAAGATCATCCTGCAAGGCACGGTGCAAACAGGCAGAAAAAGAGGGGGACAGAAAATGAGATTGGAGGACAACATTCGAGAATGGATTGGCTTGACACTGAGCTTAGCAATGAGGGTTGCTGAGTACAAAGGTGGAGTACCTGGTTAAACGATCATATGTGGTACCCCTACGACCCTCGAGTTACGGGATAGGATAGGATAGGATAGGAATTAAGATGTGATGGTTAAATAGGTCAAATGCCTTTTTAAGGTCAAGGACAACTGCCCTTCCAATGTCTTGCTTGTTTATAGCATGAAGCCAAACATCACAAAGATTTGGGAGCGCTGTTTGACAAGAGTGTTTAGGTTTGAATCCAGACTGAAAAGGATGAAAAAGAGCGTTATTTTCTAAGTATGTCATAAGGTTAATGTGAATATGTCTTCCCAGTGGTTTAGATAGAACAGGCAGAATGGAAAGTATCACTTTTTTTTTAGGTAAAAGTATCACTTTAGCTTCTTGAAACATTGAGAGAAACTGATTTTGCTCAATGCATAGGTTATAGATGTAGGTTAAAGGTTTAATAATATATGGAAGAGACAATTTTATAATGAACGCACTTTTTTTATATTAGATAAGTTACTTCATGTTCTGATTAACGAGTATAATAAATGAGGCAGATTCGTGAAGTTTGCTTCTGCAAAACTGGTTGACCCTATCATATCTTGAATGTGTGTTCGTGTTTGCGGTATTAAATTTAATAATAGTCAGACAATGACAGGAAATATTTTTTTTATTAATTCATCATTAGTAAACATATATTTGTTCCTGATTTGGCTCGGAGGAGTCCGCTGGACCTAAAGCAATAAACATGTAATGTAATGTAAACAAATATTGATTTGGTTATTTTGCTCGAGATTGTTTCCAAAATTCGCCCCTTGCTTGCCAAATACCAGTAATATTAGTGCTTTCAGATGATAATAAAGTTTGACAATATTTTGTCTTTGCATTTCTTACGCGGGTAAGGACTTTATTACGTTGCATTTTATACAGATCAAACTGAGTTTGTTGTTAGTCTGTCACGCAAGGACATGGCAGCTTTAATTTCAATAGTCACCCAGGTGACGCATGTTTTACCCTCTTCCTCCAGAACAGAGCATGTGCTTTGACGACAGAAAGCAATAGTTTCAAAAATATTTCGGTGGTTTCGTTAGGATTATTACGTGTTCTGAAATTGATAAAATCAATCCAACATAAGTCCTGTAAATATGCGGACTTATCCAAATTCTTAAAGTTTACGAATACGAATCTTTATTGTTCATAGTTAAAATACAATAACATGGAAATTTGTTTTTAGTAGCACAGAAGACTAAGGCGGAAAGATTAAAAACTAAAACGAAATATTACCAGTTTTTGTTATTTAAAACATTAATTAAGACAGTCTACGCATAATAAATAGCTTACTTCATTGCACAACTCACATCATACATTACATCATTACAGTACACAGAAGAAAAAAAACTGTAGTTAACTGGGGGTATCACAGTTTGCTTAAATTTAAAAAGCTGATTACACTTGGTAAATAAGAGTGGCCATACAAGTTTCTTTTCCCTGCCGGGGTCCTAAACCTCCGACCTGAGGGCAACAGTTGAAATGATCTACATATGGGATGACTGTTATCAGACATGAACTTTTTAGCTTTACTTTTTACAAAATCTGTATATATTTCTGTTATTGGCTTTTGTGTCTTTCCTATCACTTTGCTAGCTAGGTTTACAATGCGGTTGAGTCTGTTCCTGTCTCTAACGCCAAGATTTCCTAACCAGGTAACAATGTTAAAGCATAGAATACTTTCTACTAAAGATCTGTAAACCATTTCTAAGATATGTACATTGACCCCAACATTTTCTTACTAGATACATCCTTTGATTGGCCTTTTTGCAAATAACACCAACATGATCACAAGTTCTTGTCTAAAACCGTCTCTAAATACTTAAAAGTTTTAACCTGTTCTACATTTTCAGATGCGATTTTCAGGGGGCGAAGCAGGGCAGGATCTCTCTCACAGTGTTCTTCAAAGCAAATTTCTTTAGTTTTAGTTAAGTTTAGCTTTAAATAACTTTCACTGAAACAGGTAAGAAGCGTACAAGTAAAATCGAAGTATTGCTAGAGAGATTGTTAATCTTTCAGCCTGCCTATTAGACTAGAGCCATGTCATCTGCAAACTTTATCATAGTAAAAATGTTGGTGTCGCACGTCAGTTCTTTGGTATAGAGAGAAAACAAAACCGGCGAGAGGACACAGCCCTGCGGCTCCCCTGTGTTTACAATAATCTCGTCAGACAAGATACTGTCAATACTGACCCTCTGTGGCCTATCACGGAGAAAGTTTCTATTTATTCATCAGATTAACTAAAGTTGTACTGATCTTGATTTTATATTAACTGCTCATTGTTCATGACTTTTCCTTGTCATGTCTTATAGGTTATTTTCTTTTTCAGATTTTTTAAACAGTTTTATTAATGGAAACGCCTATATTTACATAGATAGATAGATAGATAAATAGATAGATAGATAGATAGATAGATAGATAGATAGATAGATAGATAGATAGATAGATAGATAGAGATAGATAGATAGATAGATAGATAGATAGATAGATAGATAGATAGATAGATAGATAGATAGATAGATATATAGATAGATAGATAGATAGATAGATAGATAGATAGATAGATAGATAGATAGATAGATAGATAGATATTCAGTGTTTATAGAGCGGAATCAGGACCACACAAAATTAAGCAAAATCAGACTAAACTATTAACATTTCAATGAATATGATAAAAGACGTAACTAAAATCAGTCTCACCAATAAAATCCAACCAAGAGTACAAAAAAAGATTATTTATATGCGATAAAACAAACCAACATCATGTAAAAATTGAAACAGGCGTTGACTATTGCAACTTTTAAAAACCTCATTAAAAGGTATCGAACCAAAATATCTTTTTTTTTTCCATCAACCAGATCAGCACATTCACACATTCAGATTTTGTCACATGCAAAGCATCATGGTGGTGGTTCTCCTTTTAAAAGGAAACTATGGGTAATAGTAATGGAACCTGACAGGTGTGGGTTCGATCTTGCCTCTGTGCGTTATGTTTCTCCGAATATTATTTACTTTCGACTCGGGGAAACTTCTCAGGAGTTTTCTCCGGATAGTCCGGTTTGCTCCCCCAGCAAACATTTCAAACTTGCAACTACTATTAGTTATGTTGGGTTTGGGCGTGCCAAAGGCTGTGGCTATGCCTTCCCCAGTGGAGGTGGCCCAGAACTTCCCGATATAAATAAAGTGTCCCAAAAAAATTTGAATGTTGGTATTATACGTTAAGGATTTTGATTCATCAACACACCAATAGCTGATAGAGTACCACAGGGCAAAAGGCCTACTGGGTGTCAAACGCCCATCCCCAATATTTGTGTTGCCGCATGACAAAACCCGGCTAAAGACGCCAGGATTGATTCGCTGCTACAGCCGTAAAACACTAAAAATAGGCTACCCCATCAATTTTAAGATTGTTGCCTCTTTGTCTTTATTTAAGACTTTTCTTTAATATCCCAAACGGATTTTGTTCAAAAATTACTAAAACATTGTTTATTTTGTTGATTTTGATAAGGGTGTTGATCACACCTTGCTAAAACAATGGCACTAATTGACCTCCGATACCCCAACTTTTCTTGTCCGACTATGAAGGGAAATCCCCAATGTGGATTGATATATAACGTCTGGAGAGTGAAAAGTCCCTATTGCTACTACTTTTTGGTACATAAAAGTGTGTGGCGTATGAATTTTTCATGAAATTCCTTGTTCCGAAGCTTGCTTGTGACACAAGTTGTGTTCGAATGTGTCTCTAGCCAGGTCGTGAAAAACTGAAGTGTTTCCTATAGATTTTCGACGATTTTTAGTTCAAAGTGAATTTTTTAATGTAGATAAACTCATCATACATCTATTTCAAGTGTTTTCTTGCAATATTTATATTGCATTTGTTAGAAACAATTTGTCAAAGTAAGTGACCGATTCTTCTTGGAAACCGGAAGTGATGGCTTCGTCTTCAGCGTCAATAGATGTGTCGTCTGCTAGAGTAGCTAGGGCCTTGAATCGACCCGGTTTTGCTTCTGAAGAGCTCCAAGACCTGCTTTCAGACTATTTTTATGATGGTGCCAGTGGGAACTGTGATGAGGATTATGATTCTGACGAGCCGAAGCTTGATCCCGTTAATAAACTATACTGTTTGTTTTCATTCAATGATTCATGTTTCGTAGGCCTCTTCGCTATTGGCGTGTCTTTAATAATCCGTCATTCTACTTGCATAGATTTAGGTAAAGGTTGAAAAGGCGATATCAGTGAAAGAATTACAGTATGAGTGTGGAAAATATTTCAGTAGTATATTTTGTTGGGTGGAGGTGGGGTGGGGTGGTTGAAAAGGTAAGTAGTCTGGCCTGCATTCAATATTACTAGCATGACAAGTTGACTATGTTCTCAGTATTTATTTGTTGGTTTGTCTGTTTTAGGAAATGAACATGAGGACTATTTACCAAATTACTAGTAATTAGTATTTGTTTTGATATTTGTGCTTATTTAAACTTTATAGAGCAAAATGACATGTTATTTTGATTTACACCTGTGACGCGACAGATTTATTCGACGTGCGGAAGGGAGTGGAGAATCGGGGAATTATTAAAGCTTGATTATTAGGACTGAAAACTACCTAATGAAACTTTTGTTTTCGGTTTGTAATCTTTGTTTGACTATTTGAACTGAGCTGATGTAGCTGCTTGCAATTAAACAAAAGATTACTTGACGGACGAGGGATTTAAGAGGGGGGGGAGGGGGGGGGAGGGAGGGGGCATTATGATAGGGTTTATTTTAGAAAAATGATTGATTCAGGCCATGTTCTTGATATATTATTATGTGTTTGAGTTATTATAGACTTGCTAAACACTTGTTTGTTTTATTTCTAATATGTTTAAAAACACTATGCATTATGGATGTGGGTACAGAATAAAATTGTGCGTACTGTTTTAATTTGTTTATGTTCAGTATTGTGTGAATGGTGTATAATGTGAATTTTCTCATCTTATCTCAACTCACTGCCATATTGCTGCCATCTTCCTGATTGTTTTGATACCAAATACATGCATGGGAAAATTCTGGTTGTGAAGTAATGATCATTTTACAATTCAAAACTTTGAAGGCAATTTCTGGAAATTAACCCCCGAGAAAATAAAATATTTTTAAAAATCATAAAACATCAACCAATAAAGATAAAACAATTCTGTTTTTTGCATTTTGAAGATTATTTTTAGTACTTTGTTAATAAATAAATAAGTAATTTTTCATATTTTGACACTTTAGCCTGGTTTTCTCATGCTGCAATACATTTATGAGATCATGTGATGCAACGATGTATGTCTTGTTTTATAAGATTCCTCCCACTACCGGCACTTTCACGCCACAAAGAGGATTGAAGCAGACGAAGAGGGAAGTTTTTTTTCAGTTCGACTTGTTTGTATTCGCCTTGTTTATAGTAATTTCACACTTCCTTCAAGTTCGATGCCATCGTCTAGATAACAAATAAAACAAAATGTCTCTCTGTTTCGTTGTTAGAGGGACCTGCCAGCCTTCAGCCAGAGCAGTTATATCTAAAATATTCTTAAAGGTTTTTCCACTACATTCTATAGATAAGCAGTAAGTCAGACTGGGGCTAAAAGCCCATAGTGCGATCGGGGTAAGACGCCTAACTTGGGCCTTTTGCCCCATATACAAGGCTTCTTGCCCCCTTATTGTTTTGAATGAAGAACTGACTAGGTTCACATAGAACATTGCTTTACTGTGTGTGTATATTTGTACTTTATCATTTATTTTGCATGTTGTTTTTTTTTTTAAAACTAAGTCTGACAGAAGCGTTTTAAAATTGCCTACAGACATGACGAGAACTTACAAAGGGAAATATGACCAAGGCAACTTGTCGGCAGCACTAAAAGCTGTCAGCGATGGAGTTCCCCTCATTCAAGTCAGCAGAGTTTGATGTTCCGACACATACACTTCGGCATCATCGGGACAAGGTAGTGGCTGAACCTGGGGTTTTAAATTTCGGCAGATACCACAATACCCTTTATCCCAGGATAGAGTGGCAGCTGAAGGCTCATGTTGTGGACATGCAGAGACGACTACATGGACTCAGAATGCGGGATATGCAGCGCCTTGCGTTTGATGTTGCAGAGAAAGCTCACGTCAGCCGCCACACATTCAACGCAGAGTCAAAACCTTAACATTTGGCAGGCTCAAGCAACAAGCATCACACGTGTTGCGCGTTTTTTTTTAAATTTTGTAATGAACTAGGTTTTATATTTTTACAAGGAAATAAACTTAGTTTACAAAGACACTGCATAAAAATCAATACAAGAAGGAGGAAAAGGACAATGTCAAGGTCACTATAAATAAATAAAAAGACCCTCGGACGTATACATTAAAAAAAAAATCTGCTTTTAAATACAAACAATATTAATACTACATAACTAATACCAATCAACAAATCTACCTGTTCAAAGGGAGGGAAGATTGATGATCTAATCCTTTCTCTCACATACATGTACATGTCTTCTTTGACTTCTATAAAGAGGTTCTTAACGCTCATGACTACCCACCCACGGATCAGGAGTGTGTCCTCTTCCAACAAAGCTGTGGTTCTGATTTGACTCTTTGCAGTCCGCTGGACCCTATAAACTAACTAACTGAGTAAGTAACACCCTCAAGGGTGGAAACTATAGATGAAGCTGGACTAACAACAGTGCAGAACCTAGCAAGATCATATCTTCAAAGGGCTTGCGTCAAGTCGGCAAAGTTACAAGTGCTGAGTGCGGAGTTTTAATACCGTTGGTGTGTGCCTGCAATGCAACTGGAGTCTCTTTGCCTCTAATGTACATTTTCCCGAGAAAGAGAATAGCAAAAACCCTGATTAAAGACGCACCGCCGCAAGCTGTTTTGCATAGTATCGAAACCAGTTGTGTAGCACTCCCGAAGTCATGACGGGCGTTCATTCAGACATTGAAACTAAGTTTGACTTGAAACTATTTATTTTTCACTTCATTTATGTTGTTTGTAATTAAAGGGGCAAGACGCTCCCTTTTGTGGGGCAAAAGGTCCATAATAGGCATTTTGCCCCACACTAAAGGGCGTTATGCCCCAGGCGTGGGGCAAAAA
Organism: Oncomelania hupensis; assembly: GCA_036898135.1. NCBI lineage: Eukaryota > Metazoa > Mollusca > Gastropoda > Littorinimorpha > Pomatiopsidae > Oncomelania > Oncomelania hupensis. The sequence continues at coordinate 95,245 of JBAHVR010000324.1, forward strand.
GGCCAATAAATAAATTTTCGGTTTTGTGATATTGTGCTCGTCCTATTATTTCGTTCCTGGAGTGATTGTGGTAATTTATAGCCTAGGCAAGCCTCAAGAGTTTGCGTCTGTTTGGGACTGTCTGTGGCTTAAACAGGAACATAATTTGTTCCTTTTGCCCCGTGCTACTCAAAGAAACGGAAGAGACGGTGCCAGCAGCGATCAGTAGTTGACTGAGAAGGCTAAACTCAAAGAAGTGCCATTGCTATTCGAAGGTAGATTCTATGTCTGACTTGGGCTGAATCTGATTATGTGTCTTTATCAAGCCTGACTCACTGACAAATGATTCATTGACAAATGATTCATGGCCACGTGACTCGCAGAAAAAATGCCGAGTCGATGTATGACGCGTTACTGACTCATGAAATGTCCAGTCTGACTCACAATCACGATCAGGAGAAGTCACAATGTTATGCTGCATTCGCAGGTAAAATGCCCATTGGCCAAGTCCCACGCCGAAGTATTTAGTATCAATCTGACGTCAGACTCGCACGACACACGCGGGGCTTTGTTAAGTTACGTTGTGCTGGTGTCGTCCTCCGACCCATAGACAGAAGAGGTGGACGCCGATGGCTCCAAGTTAATCGCCAAAGCTGGAGCTTGGGATTGACTAGTACGAGATAGGATCCCTCGGGTCTTTATTTGCGCACCGGTCACCGATGAACTCGATCCTGCCGCTAAACTTTTCAATCGTGACCCAACAGGTTGTGGTCGCGAACCCCGCCGTGGCCGACTTGGCGTCTCCGACAGCCATTTCTGCATCTTTCGTCTTGTTGCTTTGCGTCTCCTGCAAATATAAATTAAAAACAATAAAAAGAAAAGTTAAAGATCCACTACTGCTTATTTCGTCTGGGAGCATGCCTTTCTCTCGGACTATACTGTTCCCCCAGGACTATGTTCATCCAGGTTTATATTCCCATTAGGCTTTGTCCTCCCATGTCTCCGTTTCCCCCAGGACTAGGTTTATCCATGCAGGTCTATGTCTCTCTCGCATTTGTTGGCGATCATACAGTTGTTGGTGTGTAATAATGTCATTTGTCCCTGATATTCACACACAAACACACATATACACACAAATACACACACACGCACGCGCATACACCCACACGCCCACACACACACACGCGTACACACGCACACACAAACGCGCATGGTCGCAAGCATTCACAAAATTACGTAAACATCCTCGTAGAACATAAACGTAAGGCCAATGGAAATACGTTTCTGGTGGACTATGTGTGACGAGATTACTAGTTTTACCCTGCCTATTTACTATTTAGCCTTGTTTAGTCATTGTAACTTTAGAAAGTTAGAGTATTACACAGCAGCCGATTACAGTATAGGAGGTACACACACTGCGAGCTTGACGCAGGCAGTTAGTGACGTCAGCACTGTGTGCCTTGAATCTGAAAGTTTTAACCAATGGGACGCAGGCAGAGCGGTTAGAGCCGGTTCTGACTGGGTCAAAACCTAGCATAGCTTAAGTCAGTGCTACGAAAGACACTGAAGTCTACACAGCTAGACCGGAGCAGAGAACTCTCTTCACTCATAGACCAGGAAACAGGACTTGTGAATTTTAGAATTCACTCAAGTAGCCACGAGGCCTGACTTTGTCAAACAGGTAAATGAACATACTTCTGTTTCATCGTGATATATTTATATTATTGTTGAAATTATGTTTGTAGAATTTGCCATGCATAGATGTGAATTGTTAATCCGAATTTGCGTGACCACGTGGCGAAACACGACCGGTTGCGCCGCCATGTTGTATACCTGACAGAACCACTGTTGTTGAACCTATATGTATGTTTGCAGACCAGTGGCTGTACCAGTGAATGTTTATATTATTATTTATTCTGTATGTGTGTAGTTAGCCACGATTTATATCTATGTATGTATAGGAAATTAGAGTTGAGATTCCAGTGGACCACGGACGTAGCAGAATGTTCGTCGCTTATGTATAGAGATGTGGAGCTATCACTGAGGGCTACTTTGGCTTTCAGTGACACGCTCTGCACAAACTGATTATTCAGGGTTGTGCAGAATTTCGTCTCTTATATTACAGACGAGCAGGCGAGCTATCCCGTGTGCCCAACTCCACAGGAAAACCAAGTTGGCTGTTTAGTCCCTACAGCACAAGGCTGAGGGAGCAACCCTGGAAAACCCCCTGCAAGACCCCACAGCGTGGCAAGGGACCAAACTACACGACGACACATCGTGTACCAGAAGCTACCTCAACGAAGGACTTCAAACACACCACACTGCAGTTAAGTGACATGGAAAAAGTGCACCCAACCTGATAGCAAAAGGACCACAGTAGTCCACTCTTCAGAACTGTAGTAAAACGGACCACAGTAGTCAAATCTTCATGAAATTTAGAAGCCAGTGCCCGATGAAGACATAACAGCTGCCTAGACTATCAGCGATCGAATTATTTGCATTGACTTATGACATTTTAAGGTAGATTAGCACATCGAAGATCTTGTATAGAGTAGAAGAAATAAATGTGTGATGTTTAACGGTTATCAAGTGGCTGGACTACATATGATTCATAGCCGTGTGAAAGCTAGTGTGACAGTAATCTTTTACCATTTTTCTATCTATCTCTGTAACCCAGCCTTAACACAGACCGAGCTAAATAAATAAATTTATTAAAGTAATTCACAGGGTGACTAACTAGCAGTTCCCATCGAATAAAGCGTGAGGGTTACAGCATTCCATTTTGCAGAGCCCAGTAACCCATAAACCCCACGTGACACTATGGACCTACAGGAAAACAAAGACTTGGGGCAATATAATACTGACGACGAGAAAGGGAGGAAGGGAGAGGGAGCGGGGGGGGGGGGAGGGGGGTGTGAGGAGGAGGAGGGGTAAGGGAGCACGGCAACTCAGACGCTGTGGTTAAGGATGGAGATAAAAATAGACTACCTGACCACTACCACTGTCAACACTATCCCAACACAGCATGCAGAGATGAGAGCAATGCAAATCGTCTTCTCTGTTATCACAATACCATTAAAGGATCCTGGACCAACACGGCCCAGCACTCTGGCTATCCGAGGTCAAAGAAGGCTGTATTTAGAGATCAGGCAGTGTGCTAAAATGCGTTAATTCATGCGCGGCCTGTCTGGTGTGCGGGAATTAGGTCTGAGTGGGAACATAAGAGTCCTGGGATAACTCAGACCTAGATATGGGGAACATACACAAGATAACAGTTATATAGGCAGGTATGATGGAGCCATGTAGGCTGAATGCACGAGCTCGCAAAAATATTTTCCAATAAAGACCCCTACCTTCCAATTACACAGATGGTGCGAAAGCCCAAAATTATAATGATCAGTACGGCACAGCCCGTATAAACGATCATGGTCAAGGGATCCAGCGTAGGCGACTCATTTTTCTGGTCATGTTGATAAATGCCTCGATGACCAAATGGCCGGGAGCCTGCAGACCCATTACCGGTAGCAGGAGTAGTTGGAGGAACACCATCACGACTACCATCAGGACGAAGTGGAACAGTCCTGTCTAGGAACAGAATACAATAATAAAAGTCATTACTCTTAAATAACGCCTTTACAAATTCATTGAGCTGCACAAGGCTCGTGAAGGATAAGTGTGGTAAAGTGCCCCGCAGACCAGAAGGTCAATGATAAACTCCAAGACCGAAACCTAACTAAGTAAATGTCACACTCGTTGGAAGCCACACACAACTGGTACTTATTACATGATGTTTGTGTAATGGATGTTTGTACTACTGTCATGTCAGGCCGTGTGTGAAGTCACCAAGTCAATTAAACCTGTATATCCATCTGCCCTCTCCTCCATACCTCCACCCAATGGATCTTATCCTATCATATCCCGTAACTCGAAAGTCGTTGGGGCTCCACAGATGATCGTTTAACCAGCATCTTAACCTGTCCTCAGCAGTTATCAGGGCTTCATTCAGTGTCAAGCCAGTCCATTCTCGAATTTTGTCTTCCCACCTCTTTTCTCTGCCTACTTGCACTGTACCTTGCAGCATGGTCTTTGCAAGGCATGATGCTCTGGTGATGAGGCCATACCATCGGAGTTTCCGTTTCTTCACCACTGTGAGCATGTCATCCTGTTATGTAATGGCTTGCGTGATTGTCTGTCGGACTTCGTCGTTGGCGATGTGCTAGGTCTAAGAAAAGCCCAGGTGTCTTCTGTAGCAGCACCCCATCTCCATGCTTTGTATTTTTTTATTCTAGATCTGCCGTGAGGGTCCATGTTTTGCAAGCGTATGTGAAGATGGAGATGACAAGGGAGCGCAGCAGCCTTACCTTGGAATGTAGACTTATTATTATGATTATTATCCTCACCTTCATTCCTTTCTATTTTATTCACCTCTACATTTACCCTCTCACACCCTCACTATCCACTCATCATCATACTTAGTTATATAAGTGTCTTAGTAATTAGTTACAATGAACTTGCAGTTAACTCGCATTTAACCTATATCAGAATTACCTGACTTATAAGTTATATCTGACTTCTATGACTTATATAATGGACTTATAATTAAGTAAAAACAAGTTACTTACATAAGTCAAAGTCATTCTTAAGTCTAAGTATCTTACAATCATTTGCTTGGTCCGTTTTGAAAATAAATTTTGCATGCTTCTGTTTTCTAGGTTGCTCTTTCAACTTTCTTCTTTGGATTCAAAGAAGTCATTTTCTTTTAAACATGTGTCAATAACTGTCCCAATCTTTAGCATAAAATAAATAAAGTCCTTTAACTAGAGTTATTTCTGTGAAAGAATCCAAACACTAATACCTGCACATCTTCCTCTAAAAGCTAACTTAATATGTTTTGTTTTAATACAATGTCTTTTTCTGAGCTGCAGTCATCAATAATAAATAATAAATAAAGTGTTTCCCTCATTTGCAAAAATATTATAGAAATAATCTAAAAACTCTCTAAGCCTACTGATTGGGTTACAAAGACATTGTCATCAGCCCAAATAAAATTACTTCTAAGTAAGTTTGATGAAAATGTATTGAATGACAAAACACAATTATGTAATCAAAATGTATAAGATAATATGTCTGCAGTAGGTCTAAAATGAACTGCATTTGACCACAACAAGCAGCGCCAACGATTATTCCACAGTGAAGATCGCAAGGTAATAAGGACCTCATTTTAATACACTAAATCCCATTTTCGATATTGAACTGAGCTTCCATAATTACATATATGTATACAGTAATTGGTTCAGACTTGCTAGCGACAGGTTCTTGGGTTTGCTTAATTGTAATATCGTCTGTCCATTTTCCTCCGAGATCCATGCTCATTAGTGGGGATCGTTCTAAAGTCAATACACAAAGCAACATTTTTAAAAGATAATCTTCCAGTCTTGTGTCTGCAAATGGAGATCTTTTGAAATTAAATCAACTGTATCAGTCCTTAAACGAACCCCACCTAAAATCTTCCTAATCTCGTCAAACTGCTAAAACCCCAGCATTCCATTCGCTAATAAACGATTAGGCTTACCTTCAATCACAATCGATGCCTTTGTTATATACTGATTTACATATGCCTCACTGTCACGGTTGTAATTATATTCTTGTACAAACAGTTTCTGTACACCTTTAAAACTGCGAGCAGGTAAATTCATATTAATGTTGCCTAAAGAGTCTCCTAGGTCTTAAACTGTCTATAACGCACGATCCTGTCATAATAAATTACTAGTTTGTCATAATGATTTCTGATCATCCTACTGAGTTCAGAGTGCATGACTATTACATAAATAGCAATATCTAATACAGATAACGAGTGGTTTTGTCAGAACTAATTATTACTTGCAAGTAATCATTGAAAATATTTTCATAAGACAACCAGTCGTTAAATTATCCTTGATGGAATTGCAAATGACTTTGTAACAGTTCAAAATCCAGTTGAAAATAAAAACTGTTTTTGTACACCCCAGGTACAATATTTGCGTTCTTTCGTTCATCAGAAGCATTGCTAGCTTTGATGCAAAGTTTTGCCACATTCGAAGATTGAATCCCTTGACCAATTAAATCTTTTCTTTCCTTTTTACTCAACCACAAATCTGTGTAACAAAACAAAACCCCAGGGTTGTCTGTACTTTGGATTTCTTGATCATCAAGTTTAATAACCATTCATTGAACTATAACTCTGCCGAGATTGTTAATTACAGTTCTGTTATGGTCAGTGGTAGAATTTAGACTAATTTTAAAAGACAATTTAGGGCTTCCTAAAGCAATTACGTCATCTGGGCCAAGATTAGGAAATCTAACAGTCAATAATTGATTAGGCTCTATGCTACTTGGATTGTTCGTAATAATTACAGTACTCATATCTGCTTTAATGCCTAAAGATGTTCTGTACCGACGTGTAGGGTCTAACAAGCTCCCGTAGTTCAGCATTTTTAAGTAACTTAAAAAATTAAAAACTAAAGAATAAATAAAGCAATGGCTGAAGGAGATGAACTCCCTGATGAAGTGTTTAAACCTAATGAAGATGAAGATCTCGACACAACTGGCAGACATCTTTCAATGTTAGCGGATGCCATGAGTCATTACAATCGATTGAGTATCGGAAAAGAATTATTTCAAGTAACGTAAACCTAAAAAGGTAACAAAATAAACACGTTTTACAATCATTTAAGATGGCGATTGCCGGATTATGTGCCGCCGAGCGACTTTCAGCTAGACACAAATAATCACTTGTTTATAAACACTACTGGCTCCAGTTGAAAAAAAATCAGAGTACAATTAACGATGGGCAAGAATCCGGATAACTTTTATTCATGATCTACTTTCAAAAATAAACTCCCAGTCATTGTGTTGAGATCATTAGGGCTTTCAAAACCTACAAGAACATTACGAAAATAGGAAGTTGCTTCACTACAACATATAGACTCAGCTTAAGTCTTCATGACTTGTCGGACTCAGCATTACAAGTAAACACAGAAGCCAAAACCTTTGTTTGAAACAAATGTAGATCAAGCTATGGAAACTATATACCATTCTTCTTTATATCTGCCTGAACGTAAAGGTTTGGATCAAGTGTTACAATCTGTGAGAGGGGAGACAATGTTGAACTTAGCCAAGCATTGCAAAGTTGACAAAGAAATAAACAAAAAACATAAACTAGTAGAAGCTGATGACTTGAGGCATTTTCCTACACATTACACAGTAATTTTGTTGACAAATATGTTCGGGATTTAGGCCTATCAGAAACACACCGAAACAGTTGAGCAATATCGTCTGTATTTACATGCTGCTATGTGATCTGTTTACCTCCCTTGACCTGCTCCGCAGCACAGCCGCTTGACGGCGCTGCTCTTAAAACGTCTTCACTTTTTATATAGGGAAAGCCTCGGATGATTCTTCTTTGTAGTATACCCATATTCTTTGACCTGCTGCAGCAAAATGGTGAGTGGAAGTCGAGAGGTGGGAGGGAGCCGTAACTCCATTGATCGCAGCAATCATGCCTGCATGCCTATTAAAGACAGAGGTGTTCAGAATGACAGTGGGCGCTGGTCAACACTGAGAGGGCGTGAAAGAGCTATCTTCAACCAGGTCAACATTGGAACCATCTCAGGAACAACTCTGATAACTCTCCTAATGGATGGAGCGAAGCGCGTATTCCCGAACGCTAAGAAGCTCTCTTGAACTGAACTGAGCTGCTCTGTGTGGATTTGGATGCGGCTTCCGTCAACTATCATGCAGATCTGGCTTTAGATCAGAGCGCCATGTACTGCACTGAACAGGTAAATTGGGGCTTGTAGGTGGGCTAAATACAAACAATTATTTGATTATCACGTACTGTTTTCTCTCGTTATAGTCATATTGGCTCTCAAGTCGTAGTAATGACTTCCGTTCTTGATGATGTAGCACTCGTATTGGCGACCCATGTGATGTTCCTCCAGCTTTATTCTCAACCTGGACACTCGGAACTGTAAATCTGGATGATGCCAGGTCATGTTCGGCAACTCCTGATACCCCCTATCCAAAGTGGCCCACAGTGAACTGTTCTGGCTGTTCTTGTACTGCCACACCCAACTCAGCTGTAACCCAAAGGTTGGAAATGAGCGAAAGCAAGGTCATGAAATGCGAGAACAGGAAAAACAACAACAGGCAAACAAAATGCCTAGAAGGGCGAAGTCCATATGACTCGCAAGCTCCTTAGGGACACTCTTCGTCATAGTGTTCATGATAAGAAGGGTGCCTACTTCAGATCCTATCCTATCCTATCTTGTAACTTGAAAGTCGCCGGAGCACCATAGATGATCGTTTAACCAGCATACTCCAACTTTCTCTGTCCTCAGCAGTCCCCATGGCTTCACTCAGAGTTAAGCCAGTCCATTCTCGAATGTTGTCTTCCTATCTCTTTTTCTGTCTCCGTCTTCTTCTGCCTCCTTGCACCATGCCTTGCACGTCTTTGCAAGGCCTGATGACCTGGTGATGTGGCCGTACCATCGGAGTTTCCGTTTCTTCACTACTGTGAGCATGTAATCGTGTTGTCCAATGGCTTGTATGATGGTCTCTCGGACTTCGCCATTAGGTATGTGCTGGGTATAGGAATTGCCCAGAAGTCTTCAGCAGCACATCATCTCCAAGCTTTGTATTCTTCGTTGTAGGTCTGCTGTGAGGGTCCATGTTTCGCAAGAGTACAGGAAGATGAGGACGACTAATGAGCGCAGCAAACTTGCCTTAGAGTGTAAACTTGATGACCCTGTACTTTCAAATGGGCTTCGATCTTGTAATAGATAAGTAATGTCATCCAAGGGTCAGTGTGAACTGGGGCCACAAGTTAAGGTACAACCTACCTGTGGGTGCCACCTACCTGTGTATTATTTTGTATATTCCCGACCACGCCTTGACAATCCAAGGTGAGAACCCGGCCGATCTCAAACCCCTCTCCTCCGTCGTAAGTGGCGTTGAAATACATTTGTCCAGGGCTGACTGAAAGCCCAAAGAAGTTACGTTATGCACATCATACTTTCGGAACTCGATACATTAAGCAACGTACCCTTTAAATAATGATTTAACTAACTATTAGGCAACGTCAAGTGTCAAATAAAATAGAATCTGTATGCACGTCATGCCTGTAAGTCAATGCCTAAATACATGTAAGTATATTAGTACATTTTCTAGGGTTCACTAAAAGTAAATACAAGTGTTTGTTTTGGTTTTGTTTTTTACTATAAAGAGGCACTTGGTAACAGGCATAATGGCACAGCTTTATGGAATTACTTTTGTAAAATATTTATTTTCACCACATTAAGCTAAATAATCTTTAAATAATTTTAATCTTGCGTTTACAAACAATGTAAGATTCCTCTAATTAATATATTTTCTCCGTAAATAACTTATTATATACCTAAACAATGCTTAAATAAATAAATCATGGTGTGAGTAAATAAAGCCTTCATATCCTATCACCTAACTAGAAGGTCGCTGGGGCTCCACAGACAATCGTTTAAACAGCGTACTCCATCTTTCCCTGTTTTCAGCAACAATCTTGGCTTCGCTAAGTGTTAAGCCAGTCAATTCTCGAATGTTGTCCCTCCCCTTCTTTTTCTGTCTTCCTCTTCTTCTGCTTCCTTGCACCGTGCCTTGCAGGATGGTCTTTGCAAGGCCTGATGCTCTGGTGACGTGGCCATACCATCGGAGTTTCCGTTTCTTCACCACTGTATGTAATCGTGTTGTCCAATGTCTTGTGTGATGGTCTGTCGGACTTCATTGTTGGCGATGTGGTGGGCCGCAGTTTTTTGTGCGATCCTGGAGAGGACTTCCAGCCGGGACCCACTGTCTGATACAATGGCTCTTCAATATTTGAAACTATGCACTGCGTTGGAGGATTGGCTTTGGACATTGGTGTCTATGTTGATGCCATTGGTGTTGTTGGTCATCATTTTGGTCAACTTTGCCCTTATTTCCATTCCATAGGCTCTGGAGGTGGTATCAACCCTCCGTACCAGCTGTACAAGTTCTTGTTCCTCTCCAGCCAGATACAACAATATGATACTAACGAGCACGCTTGGTCCCTACACAAAATCCAGACGATGGACCTGGCAGTGTCCCAGCGGGGAGCATCACAACCAGATTGACTACATCATGGTTAAGAAATGTTTCAGATCAAGCATAACCATTGCAAAACACGCACTTTCCAGCAGCATACATCGGAAGTGACCACGATCTCGTGATGATGCCCTTCCGGCTCCACTTGAAGAGAGTAAACACAGCAAAGTGCACCAAACTGAAGTTCGACCTGGACAAACTACAAGACTCGAAGGTGGCAGGAATATTCAAGGCCACAATTGGAAGTGACCTACACAATTTACCCAGTCGCTTGCCAACACTCTTCCCAAAAAGGGTAACCTTCAGGAGTATAAAAATTACCGCATCATCAGCCTCATCAGCCATCCCAGCAAGGTCCTCCTGAAAATAATACTCAACAGGTTAAAGCCCCAAGCTGAACCAAGCATAGCTGAAGAATGAGAACTCTTCCCAAAAAGGGTAACCTTCATGAGTGTCAAAACTATCGCATCACCAGCCTCATCAGCTATCCCAGAAAAGTCCTCCTGAAAATAATACTCAACAGGTTGAAACCCTAAGCTGAACAAACAATAGCTTAAGAACAAGCAAGCTTATGGCAGAGCGAACTACCACTGAGCAGATTTTCAACTTCAGAATAATCTGCGATAAATATCCACAGCATCAACATCTTTTAATGTGTATACGACTTCAAGAAAGCATCTGACGGGGTCTGCCATGCAGAGTGTACAACATCAGCCCTAACATTATTGATGTCATTAAATGCCTGATTGACAAGGCTACTAGTGCAGTCTTCCAGAAAAGCGCCATCGGGAACTGGTTCAGAGCAACAATCGGCGATCGTCGAGGATGCCTACTCTCTCCTACACTCTTCAACATCTACCGATGCCCTTGCAGATCCAGTAATGGGGGATAAAGCAATCTCCAACCTCCGTTTTGCGGATGGCATTGATGAATTGGCTGGAGAGGAACAAGAAGGACTAACAGCTTGTACAGAGGCTTGACACCACCTCCACAGCCTTTGGAATGAAATAAGTGCAGAGAAGATCAAAATGATGACCAACAAAACCAATGGAATCAACACGGACACAGTCCAAGGCCAATCTCTCAATGGGGGGCATAGCTCCATATATGTAGGAGCAATTATATGGGAAAATGGTTTCCGACAGGAAGTCCTCTGCAAGATAGCACAAACAACTGCTGCCCTGACAAGGTTGAAGGCCATTTGGAAAGACACGACCACCAGTCTACACTCCAAGGCAAGGTTGCTACCCTCCCTTGTCATCTCCATCTTCCTATACTCTTGCGAAACATGGGCCTTCACAGCAGACCTTCAACGAAGAAAACAATGCATGGAGATGGGGTACTACAGAAGACATCCGGACATTTCAAATACCCAGCACATCACCAACGACAAAGTCCGACTGACCATCACACAAGCAACACGATGACATGCTCACAGTGGTGAAGAAACGGAATCTCCAATGGTATGGCCACGTCACCAGAGCATCAGGCCTTGCAAAGATGCAAGGCACGGTGCAAACAGGCAGAACAAGAGGAGGACAGAAAAAGAGATTGGAGAACAACATTCGAAAATGGATTGGCTTGACACTGAGCTAAGCAATGAGGGTTGCTGAGTACAAAGATGGAGTACCCTGGTTAAACGATCATCTCACATCTGTGGTACCCCAACGACTTTCGATTTACGGGATAGGATAAGATAGGATTTACGTAAACATTGTATTGTTTAAGAAAATAATAAGTTATTTACGAAGGAAATGTATATTTAGAGAAATGTTACAATTTTGGTAAAGAAATAAGTATTTAGAAAATATGCATTTCCTTTATTAAAGAGTATTTAGCTGAAAGTGGTAAAAAAACAAAAACATTAAAAATAGGATCAAATGAATATTGTACAAATGGTGTCCCATAGCCTACAGCTTGTCACTTTGGTCATTATGATCGATGTCTTGTGACATTGTGGTTGAACTTTTTTGTATTACACCACTGGCCTACAAAGTCTCCTCTCTACTCCTTGACATTTCCCTGCAGAGGAGTATACATGAGAAAACTTCGTAACTATGTGCTAACTTATTTTCAGCTAATGTTAAACGTCGTCTTCGCTTTCTCTGGTATTTTCAGAATTGTCATCAGAATCATCAGAATCACTCATTGACCCATCACAAACAATAACGGCAGTAACTTTGGCGGCCATTTTGTTGCCCTGAGCTGTGCTCATGCGTTGAACAGAACCGGTAAGCTGTATTACGGCTTGCAGGATATTTTCTGTGAAAGTGGTATTAATATAAAATGTATGCTCTTCTGTGAAAGTGGCATTAATATAAAATGTATGCTCTATTGATATAAAAACTTACGACTTGCAGGATATGTTCTACGACAGTGGCATTAGTATAAAATGTATGCTCTATTGATATAAAATGAAAATAACCATTCATTTTCAAAAGGCGCAGCAGATTACAGTATATGGTGTTCATAGCGACGTACCGTCACAGCTAAATCGTTGAATGTCGCTGGATGTGCAAGCACCCTCCAAATAATAAGTAGTTTGGCAGATAATATCATCCTGGTCAGCGCACGTAGCGTCTGTCAGCGACAAAGTGACCGAGCGGTTATCTATGCCGCCGTACGCCACTGCCCCAGGCCTGTGTAGATTAGATTTTCAAAGTTTATAGGGTTCAACGGACTGCTAAGAGCCGATGAGGACCATACAAAACTATTTTAAATCAAACTAGAATGCTAACATTAAAAAATTAATAATAACAGATTAACATAAAACTAGGATTACTGATGAAATTTAACCAATTATACAAACAAGAAGATATGACCAATATGCGATAAAATAAACCAACATTACGTAAAAATGCAAACAGGTTTTGACCATTGCAAATTTTGAAAATCGCATTAAAAGATCCTATCCTATCCTATGCTATCCCGTAACTCAAAGGTCGTTGGGACAACATGATCGTTTAACCAGAGTATTCCATATTTCTCTGTCCTCAGCAACCCTCATGGCTTCGTTTAGTATCAAACCAGTCCATTCTCGAATGTTGTCCTCCCACCCCTATTTCTGTCTCCCTCTTCTTTTGCCTCCTTGCACCGTGCCTTGCAGGGTGGTTTTTGCAAGGCCTGACGATCTGGTGACCTTGCCATACCATCGGAGTTTCCGTTTCTTCACCACTGTGAGCATGTCATCGTGTTGTGTAATGGCTTGTGTGATGGTCTGTCGGAATTCGTTGTTGGTGATGACCTGGCTATAGGAAATGCCCCGATGACTTCTGTAGCACCTCACCTTCATTCTTTGTATTCTTCGTTGTAGATCTGCTGTGAGGGTCCATGTTTCGCATTAAAAGATATCCAACCACAAAATCTTTCTCTGTCATCAACCAAATCAGCACATTCAGACATAAAATGGCAGACAGAAACTGATTTGTCACATGCAATGCGCCACGGTGGTTCTTCTCATTTCAAAAGGAAACTATGGTTGACATAGGTATGCCTTATAGGAAGGCGGGCCAAAACAGCTTCTTCTTTGCGAGTGGACGCAAAGTTAGGCAAAGAAGCAGACAAATCTGGAAGAATTTGAAATAATTTGTTATTGATTTGATTAGACCATTCTGTCAGCCAGAACCGTTTACAATAAGACCCAGTCATACAACGCAGGTCAAAGTACGACTTTAGATGTATGGTAGAGACCAACAAATCAGCCACCTGCTTTTTGTCAGTGATAGTCTGTCCATGTTTTTTCAGGCCTTGAATCACAGCTTCGGAGTTTTTCCATTGAATTCTTTTTATTAATTTGCACATTGTTTTGGAAGAAGCTTTAGAATGAAGTTTGGAACAGAAGGTTTTCCAAGATTGGCGTCCTTTTTTTCTTAGAAATCACCTGTTTTGACTCGCAGCTTCCAGTGATTAAGTTTTCGGAAGTAGTCTTTTTTAGGGTCAAGGCAAAATAAATAAAACCTGAAATATGTCTAGGGTGATTGATTGTCTCTGTGAATATGGGTACCAAACGGTATTGGCATTAATCGCGTAAGCTCGAGGTGAGGTTTAACAATACAAACACAGTGTTCCTAAGTTCTCCCGTCTATCAAATTAAAAGTTCTTCGTATAACACGAAGCATTCTATCGGTCTTGTTACACATGTCTGGATATGGGGGATCAACGGAAGAAGATTTATCGTAAGTCTTCGTCTTCTTCTTCATATGTTGTTAGATGTTGAACAAGGATTTTGACATTCGTTTCATAATTATGTCAGTCAATTCATTAGCCTTTATCGATTCATCCTGTTGTATAGTACCGCAGTTGTAAATGTTGGTGTCACCGGCCAATACTTTGCATATGTTTATAATGGTAACACATTCCTGTTACATTTAGTGAAAATGGTGAAAAGAACACGTCCCAATATACTTCATGGAGGATTGCCGCATAAGATCTTTATTTGTCTGAAATAGCATCACCAACTCTCACCACCTTATCGCTCTCTCTCTCTCTCTCACTCTCCCAGTCTCCCCCTCTCTCCTTCTCCCTCCCTCCCTCTCTCTCTCTCCCTCTCTCTCTCCCTCTCTCTCTCTCTTTGATTTTTTTTATCCCTTCCAGATAATCGTTCCGATTTTTGAAGTTGTCCTTGCGGCTCAATAACCAAATTCTGCCTAACATTTGAAAAAAAAATCTTTCCTATACTGCTCTTTTCCAGCTCAAGAGCTGCTCAAGGCGCTGGCCGATACAGGATGTAACTCAAGCCGCACGAGGCGCCCACCTGCAGCCTTTGGGCGCATAGTCTAACACCCAGACAACTCAGCATATAAGTTAGTAATGGTAACATGGTCAACCACTACGTCTCTTCAAATTGTTAACAATAAGGGCTAGTTCGTTAGTTAGTTAGTTATTGCTTACAGGGTCCAGCGGACTGCAAAGAGCCGAATCAGGACCACAAAATCAAGACCACAACTTGGTTGAAAGAGGGCTCACCCCTGATCCGTATAAAAGATCTGCTGAAACAATTCTAGTGGAAACACTAAAGGCACTCCACCACCCAGTCTCTTTGCAATAAAGGCATCCCACGCAGGGGACGTTGAGGTCATACTCTAATTTATCGAACCTCCGTTTACCAAAACAAAATAGTATATAAACATCATTATAAAATATCAAGAAAACACATACATATAAAAATGCTTACATTGATAAATATTAAATATCATATGAAGCCCTAGTGACCATATTTGGCAGAAAGCATCCAATATTCTTAGCGCATACACAATGAGGAGTTTTGGAAGAGTTTTCAAGAAAATAAAAGGTAGGTGACTGGTCTAGCGAAGAAGATAGTACAGTAGACAGAATGGAGTAGAATGAGAAAGAACAGAAGAGAAAGACAGCGACAGAGGGAATTTAAAGCATTAAATTTCCAGAATATGGGGATACTATTTATACAGAAACCCACGGCACCCCCACTGGGGGAAACAATAAGGGCATTGATATGTTTACAGCTTAGGTGTCTGGGCGACATGGAGTTGCGTGATAAATATATAAGAAGGTATATTGGACTCACCTCACATAAGTGTCAGTAACCGTTGCTGGACCCCCATTTATTCCGCTTGAGACAGCTTCGACGAGAGTTTGGTTATTCGTAGAAATCTGTAAAACAATTACTACGAGGGTACCATTACTAGCGGCGGAGCAAGTTATGTTGATAGGCACGCCTTTGTCCACCGTTTCGGGCGTCAGCCGCAAAGGGTTTTGAGAGATGGTCAATCTGGGATCTGAAAGGATATATACGTTTTTTGTATTCAATCTATAATGGTCTTCTCTAATATGTGTTTAGGTCTTAACTTACACCTATTTAACTGTGATATTAATTCCCTTTTAGCCATGCCTTAATTTGGTCGCCTGCTATTTATATCAGTGCACAATAAATAGCCTATTGTTATGTTCGTAATTAATAGGGTTTGATAGCTGGATTGTGTGGCAATGTTTATGTGAATGAATGGCGATGTCATATCTGATGTTTTATTTATTGACTATAAGGTTGTTATAATGTTTTATGCTCATGTCATGTTGCCCACGTGTCAAATTTCCTTGTGTACCATTAGAGACAATAAATCATCTTGCATCTTGCTTATCAGGTTGAAATTAATTGTTAGAAATTAATTTATATATCTGTGGGTTCGGGCATTAAATAGAATAGACCCAACGTTTCCCGGCGTGTCGTAAGAGGCGACTAACAGGGGTGATGTTAGCACGGCATCACTGGGCGAAAGTCTTCTACACAGAAGTCACCGGCCAGGGCGGAGGAACCTCACGTTACTACAGGTTCAACGACCATGTGCTCAGGGCCAAGGCGAGCCACACTGTATTCGTGGATTTCGGCTGTGGCCAACAGCCTGGAGAGGATTGGGCACCGCCAGGTCTTTTTTGCCCAAGACACACTACATGATGACACAACCCACTAATTCCATACCGGATCGGTCGTCGCCCGGGTCGTCACACGGCACAAGGACCGCGCCTTCCGTTGGCCACCAGGACGGAGGTGTTAAGTATGCTACTGATGGACAATTTAGCAAGATCCGCACGAGAAACAACATCGTCATAGGAACCTGGAATGTCAGGACCCTAACTGCGGAAGGAAAATTAGAAGAACTGGCCCACGAGTTGGACCACTATCGATGGAATGTTCTAGGTATCAGCGAACTGCGCTGGAAAGGCCTAGGTGAAACAACGACCGACAAAGGCCACAAGCTCTATTTCAGCGGTAGGGATGACAGGCACGAACACGGCGTTGGATTCTTGGTCCACAAGAACATTCTAGCCACTGTCATGGGTTGCCGCCCAGTCTCCAGTAGACTCATTACCATCCGCCTGAGAGCAGCCCCTTTCAACATCACCATCATCCAGGCCTACGCCCCAACATCAGACTATGACGACAGCGAAGTGGAGGATTTTTATGAAAATCTACAGGCGGTCCTTGACCAAGTGCCGAAGAAGGACATAGTCATAGTGCAAGGCGACTGGAATGCCAAGGTTGGCCAAGATGCGCACCACAACTGGGGAGACACATGTGGACCCCACTGCAACAACGAGACAAATGACAGGGGTCTGAGACTCTTGGAGTTTGCCAGATACAACAATCTGGTACTGGCAAACACGCTTGGTCTCCACAAAAACTCCCGACGATGGACATGGCACAGTCCTGGCGGGGAGCATCACAACCAAATAGACTACATCATGGTCAAGAAACGCTTCAGATCAAGCATCAACATTGGCAGGACACGTACTTTTCCAGGAGCAGACATCGGAAGTGACCACGATCTCGTGATGATGTCTTTCCGGCTCCACTTGAAGAGAGTAAATACAGCAAAGTGCACTAGACTGAAGTTCGACCTGGACAAACTGCAAGACCCGGAGGTGGCAGAACTATTTCAGGCCACAATTGGAGGGAAATTTGCACCACTGCTCATTTTGGGGGCTGGTGAAGTAGATGTCAACACCATGACCACCACCTTCAACTCAGCTGTGACAGATGTCGCCACTGAGATCCTTGGCAAGCACCGACCAAAGAAGAAGCTGTGGATCACACCTGAACTTTTGGATCTGTGTGATAAACGAAGAGAGATGAAAAAGAAAAAGAACACCTCACAGGGAGCTGATGTCTACCGAAAAATCAACAATGACATCCGAAAAGGCATGCTCACAGCAAAGGAGAACTGGATAGAAGATCAATGCCAGGAAATAGAGAACAGTCTGAACAAGAACAACAGCAAGAAGGCCTACCAGACTGTGAAGCGGCTGACAAGTGTCAAACAGCCCAAAGTCTCCACTATCCAAAGCAAGTCTGGCATATGCCTTACAGAAGAACAAGAAGTCTTGGACAGATGGACAGAGTACTGCTCTGACCTTTACAACCATACACCAAATGGAGACCCATCAGTTCTAGCATGTCCCGAGAACAGAGAAGAAGAAGAAATCCTCCCAATTCTCCGGGAAGAAGTTGAGGCAGCAGTGCAAGCGCTAAAGAAAGGGAAGTCAGCGGGAGTGGACAACATACCCGCGGAACTGCTACAAGCAGGAGGAGAAGCGATGATTGATGCCCTCACCATTATCTGTAACAAGATCTGGCAGAGTGGGGAGTGGCCTATACCATGGACCCAGTCGCTTGTCATCACTCTTCCCAAAAAAGGTAACCTTCAGGAGTGTGAAAATTACCGGACCATCAGCCTCATCAGCCATCCCAGCAAGGTCCTCCTGAAAATAATACTCAACAGGTTGAAACCCCAAGCTGAACAAATCATAGCTGAAGAACAAGCAGGATTCAGGGCAGGGCGAAGTACCACTGAGCAGATTTTCAACCTCAGAATAATCTGTGAGAAATACCTACAGCACCAACAACATCTATATCATGTGTTCATAGACTTCAAGAAGGCGTTTGACCGAGTCTGGCATGCAGCTCTATGGGCAACAATGAAAGTGTACAACATCAGCCCTAAAATTATTGAAGTCATCAAAAGCCTGTATGACAAGGCTACCAGTGCAGTCCTCCACAACAGAGCCATCGGGAATTGGTTCAGAACAACAATCGGTGTGCGTCAAGGATGCCTACTCTCTCCAACACTCTTCAACATCTTCCTAGAGCGCATCATGTCGGATGCTCTTGCAGACCATGAAGGCACAGTCAGCATAGGGGGTAGAGCAATCTCCAATCTTCGTTTTGCAGATGACATTGATGGATTGGCTGGAGAGGAACAAGAACTTGAACAGCTGGTACAGAGGCTTGACACCACCTCCAAAGCCTATGGAATGGAAATAAGTGCAGAGAAGACCAAAATGATGACCAACAACACCAATGGCATCAATACGGACATCAAAGTCCAAGGCCAATCCCTCGACACAGTGCATAGCTTCAAATATTTAGGAGCCATTGTATCAGACAATGGGTCCCGACAGGAAGTCCTCTCCAGGATCGCACAAACAACTGCTGCCCTGACAAGGTTGAAGCCCATTTGGAAAGACAGGACCATCAGTCTACATTCCAAAGTAAGACTGCTGCGCTCCCTTGTCATCTCCATCTTCCTATATGCTTGCGAAGCATGGACCCTCACAGCAGATCTCCAACGAAGAATACAAAGCATGGAGATGAGGTGCTACAGAAGACTTCTGGGCATTTCCTATACCCAACACATCACCAACGACGAAGTCCGACAGACCATCACACAAGCCATTGGACAACACGATGACCTGCTAACAGTGGTGAAGAAACGGAAACTTCGGTGGTATGGCCACGTCACCAGATCATCAGGCCTTGCAAAGACTATTCTGCAAGGCACAGTGCAAGGAGGTAGAAGAAGAGGGAGACCGAAAAAGAGGTGGGAGGACAACATTCGAGAATGGACTGGTTTGACACTGAGCGAAGCCATCAGGGCTGCTGAGGACAGAGAAAGATGGAGTATGCTGGTTAAACGATCATCTGTGGTGCCCCTACGACCTTCGGGTTACGGGACAGGATAGGATAGGATAGGAAAACGAGGATAGAGATGAGTCGAGGCTGTCGATCTAATCTTACAATGCGACCGTTCGTCATTTGCACTCACGTTTAAACTGATATATGGGGCGGTTTATAATTTTATTTCCATTAAAAAATGTAGCAAAGTGAGAATATATGGCATTCAAATCTGAACGCTTAACATTGGGCGTACTTTATGAGTTATACATCTGACCCCAATATGTTTTTAATTAAATCTACAGACAGTTCCAATGTGTTTTGGGGAGGTGGGGAGAGGGGGGGAATGGAGGGAAGTTGGAAGAATGTGAGTATAATGAGTATAGACAGACGTTGCTGCACGCATGCGAATCAAAATTCCCAGTTTGCTTCAACTGCGCTTTACTATCATCATACCTATTCACAGCTTTACATGTTCCGCAACGTAATTTTGCGTGCCTGATGCAGCGACACGGTTACAGTATATTACATTACATTATTATTGCTTTAGGTCCAGCGGACTCTTCCGAGCCAAATCAGGACCGGACAACCCCTGATCCGCATCAAAGATCTGCTGAAACAACCCTAGTGGTAAAACCGAAAGCTCTCCACCAGCCAGTCACTTTAAAATAAAGACATCCCACGCATGGGACGGCTGAGGCTTCACCCCAACTTATCGAACCCCCGTTTACAAAAACAAAATAGAATACAAACATCATTATAAATTATCAACAAAACACATACATATAAAATGTCTACATTGCTAAATAATAACATCATAGGAAGCCCTAGTGACCACCTGGCAGAAAGCGTCCAATATTCCCAAGCTGATCCAACAGACCTCATACACAAATAAGGAGTCTTGTCCCGGAAGAGTTTTCAATAAAAATAAAGGTAGGAGACTGGTCTAGCAAAGAAGACGATAGTATAGCAGATTGATAGAACAGAGCAGGAATGAGGAAGAGCAAATGAGAAAGACCGCGACAGTGGGAATTTAAAGCACTACATTTCCAGAAAGTGGGGATACTATTTATACTGAAACCCCCGGCACTCCAACGGGGGTGGCGACACGATAAGAAGAAAAAAACAACACATCGTGCAAATAGTCATTAAAAAAATGTCGACTCCTGTTAGAGAGAAAACAATAATCCCCAATCAAAGTCTACGAGCTGCGAATTTGTAGCCACGTTCCCCCGCCCGTCAAATGAGCATTCTAACCACCACGAACGCTCTACCATTGCACCGCTATGCTATCGACGATCCACTACAGTTGAGCTATCGAAGATCCATCCCACTTCTAAAGCCCCTGGTGCATTGCATCACTCGTCTAGCACGCTGTACTTACATTGGCAGGGCCTGGAGCACTGGCATTTGGGCGGAATGTACGACTTTGCGTGACAGGGAGAGGAAAGGAAGGTGAGCGGAATGAGGTAGCATAGCAACGGCCCGATCATGGCTTCCTAGGTCACCCCCTGGATTATTTTCTTTCACCGTTTCTGCAACACAGCACTTAATACTCAATCTCATGTGTTTAGGACGCCATTACTTATCTCAGACTATTGTCAAACAATGTTCAGTTCTCCCAAGTCGTTGGAAGAGCAATTGGCTTGGTGGTGTACGCAGTGTCCTCGGATGTCACGCAATAACATCGCATCCAGATCCTGTACATGCAGAATGGTTCAAAGACCGTGAACGGCCTGGAGGGGATAAAAATGATGTAAACAAAACTAAAAATACATAACCAAATAAATGACCCTGAGACTCTGCGCTCCTATTTTTTCGGATAAGAATATAAACCGAGGTCTTTTCTGTGCACGCACGCATTGTATCGCAGGGACTTTGAAGATCGTGAGGCTCATGTCCTGGTCGGCTACACAAATACACCCAGCACGAACTGGGTTCATTCTCTCCATCTCCAGTGGCCCTGGATTGTTGTTTCGTCTGGGCGTCAGACTATGCGCCCAAAGGTTGCAAGTGGGCGCCTGGGGCGGCTTGAGTTCAATCCTGTATCGGCCAGCGCCTTGAGCAGCTCTTGAGCTGGAAAAGCGCTAAATAAAAGTGATCAAATAAATAGTATATAAACGTTAAAAAAGAAGATATATATGTTGCAAAGTTCGTTTCTACACAGCACAAACCCCAACTCATGTTTTCCTATCCTATCCAATCCCGTAACTCGAAGGTCGTTGGGGCACCACAGATGATCGTTTAACCAGCGAACTCTATCTTTCTCTTGTTTTAGGAAACCATTTATATAACTAATGTCAAACAAGTTTCTAACGCAGCCCAATGGTGAATGAATCTCACATAATAATAGCTGATCAATATGGTGAGCTGAGAGCTAGGTAACATTATTATGACTTTAAATATTAAAACAAATGTAATGCACTACTTGACTAAGGCGTACACTAATACAAAGGAAAACATCCCCAAAAATATGACAGTCCAACACGCCACGCCTGACTAACATGACAATCTCGTTCCACAACCCAATAACTAATTTAAAGAATTGGTTAAGCAGGGAGCCCTACAATAGATACAGAAACTTTTGAAACTTTAAACTTTTGAACTTTTTTTTTAATTAGGGATAAAGATTTTAGACTAATGATACAGTCTAAGCTTCCAATTTGTCCCTTAACAAATTAACATAGTAAAGAACAGAGAGGACATGAGGAAGTTTGTTCAGATTACAACAACAACAACAACAAAAACAGCAACAACAGAAAGAGGAGAAAGATGGTGGCGGGGAAATTCTATTACTGACCACATCCGGGCACACTGCCACAGCCAGTTGTAAGCCTTCGGGTGCAATCAAGGTCGAGAAAATCAAGGTAATAATTATAAATCTGTAAGAAAGAAGAAGAAGAAGAAGAAGAAGAAGAAGAAGAAGAAGAAGAAGAAGAAGAAGAAGAAGAAGAAGAAGAAGAAGAGAATATTACCATTTAGTTCACAGTTTTTAGAACGACGAACAGGTCGCTGTCACGGCCTCCACAAGTCGAGAAGATCAAAGTGATGACAATTACAAATCTGAGGGAAGAAGAAGAAGAAGAAGAAGAAGAAGAAGAAGAAGAAGAAGAAGAAGAAGAAGAAGAAGAAGAAGAAGAAGAAGATTTTGCCATTTCGTAAAGTTAGTAGAAGTGTGCCTCAAGGAGTCGAGAGGACCACGGTGACTGATGACAATTATAAATCTGGAGGAAGAAGAAGAAGCAGAAGAAGAAAGAAGAAGAAGAAGAAGAAGAAGAAGAAGAAAAAGAAGAAGAAGAAGAAGAAGAAGAAGAAGAAGAAGAAGAAGAAGAAGGAGAAGCAATGACGTTGGCTATTTAGTAAAGTGTAAAGTTTAGATCACGATGAACAGGCCAGGAAGACGAGAATGACAATAGCTAGACATAAGAGAACAGAAAGAGGGGGAAAAACACCACGGAAAGCACAGCAACCCACCCCTACCCCCCGCCTCCTCACTCTCTCTCTCCACCCCGACAGTAACAATGTACGGGCTATAGCAGCAAATGAATCAACGTACTGATTGTTACTGCTCAAACCAGCAAAAGGTGGATGTAAAACAGCAGCAGAGCATGAAGCAAAAGATCTCCCTTCTTCTTCTTCTTCTTCTTCTTCTCCTGCCTGTATTTTCCATCAGTCATACTCGACAATTACTTATATATTAGGGGGTATTGTGTAGGTGCGTTCTTTGCTGAAGGCATGGAAATAAAATAAATTTTTAACAATTTTAAGTAGAGAGAGAGCACTTAACTGAACTAAAATACAGCACCTAACTAAAATTGAATGGACAGCAGCTGGATGTGGAGGACGGAATTTCAAGCACCCCATTTCATTCCCCCATAAGTATAGCCACATTTCTCAGGCAAACAGTGTTCTAAAGCCTAAACAGTGTGACAATATCAATGTAATTTTATGCACATCAACGTAAGAATAAAAGAGTATAATGCCAAAACTAACTATGCTATAATAGAAGAACGACGAGGACGTGGACCAGATGATAGAAGACTTGCAGTGGCCCTCACTCCAGGATAGGAGGAAAAGAATAAGACTGACAACCTTCTACAAATTTCATCATGGCCTAACAATGATCTATAGCCGATTCAAACCAAAACCCAGCTCCCGACAAAAACGCAGTTCCTGCCGGTTCCACCCAGACTTCCACAGAACCAACTACAGACAAAATAGCTTCTTTCCCCGCACCATCCCAGATTGGTACTCCCTGCCAGCTGATGTCGCTTCGGCAGACTCCCTGACCTCTTTCCAGACCAGGATTCAGCTCTTCCAATAAAACTCCTATCCCCCCTCCCCAAATCCCCTTTTTATCCCTTCACCTGCCCAGATACCCCAAATTGTCCCACCCCCCCTGATCTAAAACAATAAAACAGCAACCCCCCCCCCCCCCCTATCTCAGTGTAGCAAGTCTCTTCAACGTATTGAAGTTGGCTGCCTACAACAAAGAAGAAGAAGAAGAAGAATTGGCTCATTATTGGCTCTGCGGTTTACGGCTCGTCAAACAACATCAAGACGGGAATTCCAGATTCAGATCTTTTCAAGCGCTAGTTTGGTCAACAAATATGATTGTGTGCGCCTATGGAGAGACGAGACAAGATCTTGATCCATGCAGGAAAACGTTTTGTGGTCCAACATTCACATCATTTTCATCGGCGCCAAGTTTACTCACATTATGAAAACCTGGAACGAAGAGGTTTCAGGACTGTACAAAAAGAACTGGCGTTGGTCCGCATACCTCTACAAATCTGGATTCAATACTTTTGCAAATGGATGCCATGAAGTTTAAGTACGATGTTTGATAATTATGTCGCCAATGTACAGCCGGATAGACGTCATTGAGCTAAGCTACGCCATCTTGTTCCAAATTGTTCGTGCGTCAATCTAAAGAGACTGTAAAATGTAGGCTGGGGAAATTTCGCTCAATATCTTGTTGCGGGAAGCCCGAACGCGTTCTGTGCGCGGTCCGTCATCCCTCTGTATAGTTCTGAGTTTCGATCATTACTGCGACCGCAGGCTATTGTTTTGTTTAGAAAGTGACTGCTGACGAGTATAAAAGGCCTCAAAGTCGAAAGCTTTGTTTACTTTTAACGAAAACTAGTTTAACCATACAATTCGCATTGTTAATACACTAACCAATGATAAAGTGAGCTTTGGATGCTCAAACCCACCGCTTCAGTTTTAATATTATGTTTTGGTTCTAACACCGAGTTTGTTAGTTAGCTATTCATTGCTTACAGGGTCCAGCGGACTGCAAAGAGCCGAATCAGGACCACAAAATCAAGACAACAACTTGGCTGAAAGAAGACTCACCCCTGATCCGCATAAAAGATCTGCCGAAACAACCCTAGTGGTAGCACTGAAGGCACTCCACCAGCCAGTCACTTAACAATAAAGACATCCCACTCAGGGGACGCTGAGGCTATATTCTAATTTATCGAACCTCTGTTTACAAAAACAAAATTGACTACAAACATCGTTATAAAATATCAACAAAACCTATACATATAAAATGCTTACATTGCTAAATAATAACATCATACATGTAGGAAGCCCCATAGACCATTTGGCAGAACGCGTCCA
The DNA here is from genome assembly GCA_036898135.1 of Oncomelania hupensis. Taxonomy (NCBI): domain Eukaryota; kingdom Metazoa; phylum Mollusca; class Gastropoda; order Littorinimorpha; family Pomatiopsidae; genus Oncomelania; species Oncomelania hupensis. The sequence goes on from JBAHVR010000324.1 coordinate 120,410, forward strand.
ATATTCCCAAACTGATCCAACAGACCTCACACACAAGTAAGGAGTTTTGTCCCGGAAGAGTTTTCTAGAAATATTTCCGAAACTATAAAGGATATAAAAACGCATCTGGTAAATTCAGAAAGCTTGTAATCTCAAGTTTTACATGGAATGTTCAAAGATGTTCAATGTGAGCACCATTGGTCACACGACACACATCAAGCCGATTGTCAAATTCTTGCCAAACGCGTCCCTACATTTTCTGTTTGAGTGAACGCGATTAATGGGTCTGAAAAGAAATAAAAAAAATCAACAGCTTTACAAAAAATTTAATGTAATTAGCTTTAAAATGGCACAACTGTTATCTTACTACCATTCATAGTTATTGAGATATGGGGACTTCAAATGTGCCCAAGACTTTTGGAACACCCTGTACTTTTTAAAATTTGGAATCGCATGTGCAAATTGGAGGGGATTTTTTTTTTTATAAATCAGTAAATAGCAACGTAATACTATCAATTTTGGCTATTGGTTAGTCCATTCTAAATTCTTTATGAATCTAAAATTTCAATATTATTTAAGTAGTTTTTTTAATTGTTTTATTTATTTATTTATTTATTTTTTTTGGAAGTAGCTCATACAAATCGGTCAGTATAGAACAATAAAATGGGCTGCTACCCGCGCCAATATAAAATGATTTAAATTGACGGCCATTCCACTGTACGATGGACTATTTTTTGGTAGGTTTTGTGCAAGGCCTCAAATGATTTTGACCTTCAAGGTCAACGCAAAAACGGAACGTGTATATGAAAGATCAATATATGATCTCTAAATACAACGAGTTTGAGCTTATATCTCTCATAGTTTTGGGCCAAGGTCACTTTAAAGTATCTATCTATACTAACCCACTTTGGACAGCTCCAGCGACCTTACTGTTGGAGTGAGATTGACCATATGTCTCTTGGATATCTATAATGTATCAAAGAATTATAAGGTCAATATTAATAACCCAGAAACAAGTAAAATGTTATGACAAATTGTCGTTTTATTAATAACATTTGTTGACCCTGTGGCCTTGACCTTGAAGTGAAATCATTCATTCACTGATCATGTATGAGGTCTCATAGTATACACCATCTTACTATGTTCGGTTGTTATTGCTGAAACAGGTTCTAAGAAAAGATTCCATTTACAAGTTTTGAACTGACGGACGGCGGACAGACGGACGAGCTAAGAAAAAAAAATTATGTTATTTTTGGACTATTCATATTCAGGACTTATTTCGCACAGATTTGAAAAACTAAAATCTTAATTGGTAGTGTGTGTGTGTGTGTGTGTGTGTGTGTGTGTGTGTGTGTGTGTGTGTGTGTGTGTGTGGGATGGGCGTGTATTCATGGACATGTGGGGTGCTAAACTTGTCTTTTTATGCACAAAATGGGGCTCACTTTTCTGCGATGCCCCACTTTTTTTTAAAGTACTGTACGTGGCAGTGCTGTTTTAGTACACGGGAGTGCTCTTATAGTGCATGGAACTGTTTTAAGTTCATGGGAGTGCTCTATCTGGGACCGGCTGTTCTCTAGATAAATTTGAAGTAAAAGGGTTAGGGTAAGGGTTTGAGTAAGAAGACAAAATAGGTCAACTTTTTGACAAAAAGAGCCATTTTTTTCATAGAAATCTGATATTTTTAGGCAGATTTTACGCACTTTCTGTTAAAAGAAACAATGCTTTCTGATAACAAAATGTTGTCGCAAACCCAAATTTGCCATTAATATAGTTGTGTTTATATATGCATTGTTTTTTTTATACTTTGCTACGCTGTTGCGTAAAGCCAGCGCACTACGCTTTTATGCTGATTTACGCATATGCGTACCTCTACTTTCGGAAGTCGCTGTGTGTAGAGTCAACAGAGTATACGGAACTAAGGTGCGAGGAAAAAAATTAAAAAAAAAAACATACGAAAAAGATAAAAGATACAAAAAGAACTCTTATACTCTTGCAACGTTCGTCTAGCATTGACTACTGTTGTTTGAAAGAGAGTGGGCTTCTAGCATGGAAGAGAAGGCTGATAGTGATAGGAGTGGACAAAGAGGTCAAGAAGAAAGTGATGAAGGTGACTTAATTGAGCGCTGTAGGGAGGCGCTACAATTAGAGGGAGATAACACTATTTTTCAACAAAAATCAGGGAAAGTTATGTTAAGGAATTGTTGCCTCCCTTTTACTGCTTGTAGCGTATTCTGCGAGACTGAGAGGGATTATTATTATTATTATTATTATTATTATTATTATTATTATTATTATTATTATTATTATTATTATTATTATTATTATTATTATTATTATTAGTATTATTATTAGTATTATTATTAGTATTATTATTATTTATTTTTTTTAAATAAATCGACACTATCGTTTTCTGTTTTTGAACAACCCGTATATATTTGAAAAGCGTTCCGGAATTCTGTATCAATTTTTCTGTGGCTATAGTGTCTAAAAGCAGCGGATTTTCGGATTTTTTGCAACCGACCAAGGTAAGAGCAGATAATGTAAATGACCCAAGCATCCAGGGAGGGGAGAAAGTGAGAGGAACTGTAACTGTCGGTTCTCTGGACATTCGTTCTAGTGCCAAAACGTGTTCCGTGTAGTTTGATATGGACAATGATCTACTACTGTCTAGTCATTGCTATTGACAACAGTACGCCCATACTTCGTAGCTGACACTAAGGCATTTTACACTAGTGAGAGGTTCTCGGCGAATCTCAGATGCGCTGTGTGCAATGCCCTTAGCACAAAGCACATATTATTAGTCTCTATAATCAGGTTCTCAGGCCAATTTGTTTCGAGCTTCAAGCTCTGGCAGGCAGCCTGACCCTTACCCTAACTCTTGCCGGCGGGCTGAGCTTGAATCTCAAGCCTCTGTAGCCTGGGGTGGTATTCATGACCGTTGGTTAAGGCTTAACCAATGTTGGTAAAATTAACGACGTTGGTTAAGCTGGAAATTTTAAATTCATGAGGCCTTAGCAGAGTTAACGACGGTTGCTAACCATGGTTATTTTAACGGAGGGGGGACCACCCGATAACCAATGGAACACTGGTTAAAAATGGCGGACATCGTTTGGTGGCAACTTCGACAGAGACGAGCTCCGAGGAGAGAGAGAGTATTTCGCGACAGAAGTAATCCACTTGACAAATTTGATGATATACGTGGAACTGGTATCAAAATTTCGTTTTCGTCGGCATGATATCATCACGTTAACGAACGCGGTAGACAGACTGAAACTGTGTGATCGGCAAGGCGTTTTGTCACCACTTTTACATGTGTGTCTCACTCTTTGTTTTTATGCCTCTGGCACCTTTAATAATCTGTCATATTAATAAAACGGGTTAATATTATTATTATTAAAATATTGTTGTTGGATTTTGACTGGTGATGTGTAGGCTTATTGTGTATCTGTATAGTTTATACTCGTAGGGTAATGCAACCCTACGAAATAAAGACAACATTTCAAGTTCCAAACTACCCAGAAACGGCAGAAATTGACACCTCAGTCTAAAAACAAAATGTAGGCCTAACATTACAAACTACAAAGTGATCAAAAGTGATTTCTCTCCTTTCACCCCAACAAAAAGCTCGCTCTCCTTGCTCACTATGATATCCAGCATGCTGTCGGTAGGCTTGCTACTCATGGCCAGACTTTAATCGTGCGGCTGCACGATTCCGATGGTCTTTTTTAAGGTTATAAAACTTCTCCCTCACGTCTTCGGCTGTTCGCTTCGCACCACCAACTGCACTCACTCTTTCGGCGATTTTTTTCCAGCAGTCGTTTTTTAGGCGATTCGTGACATCAGTTGATAAACTTGCCATCAGTATATGTTTAAATTCTATAACGTTCTCAAGGAGAACATTAGTTTCAGTGTACGAAAAAATTGCTTTTCTCTTTGCCATTGCCACAGCCATTTTTATAGGCCTATTTTGTTGACGAAAGAAGGAAAACAGCTGCTTGAATTATGCCCCCTTACGGATATTCCCGCACAGCCCAAAAATAGCCTTGGTTACGTACCAATGGGTGGACACTCGCTCATGAATAGCGATCTGCTAAACGATGGTTAACGATACCATTGTTGGTTACAAAACCAATGTTGGTAACGTTAACCATCGCCTATAATTTAACGGGTCATGAATTCGACCCCTGGGCTATAACCTGACCCCTACCCCAACTTTTGCCAGCAGGCTGAGCTTGAATCTCAAGCCTCTGTAGTCTGGTCTATAGCCTGACCCTTGCCCTAACTCTTGCCGACAGACTGAGCTTGAATCTCAAGCCTATGTAGCCTTGGCTATAGCCTGACCCCTGCCCTAACTCTTCCCGGCGGGCTGAGCTTGAATCTCAAGCCTCTGTAGCTTGGGCCTGCTGTGTTCCGGAGTTCTTTTTCTCCATCTTGGATTATGGACATCCTTATAATTATTTAATCGGCTTCCAAATTTTGAGTTCAGAGAATGGAGCTAGGGAATTATTAATGAGTATTTATTTGCAGTTGTTGAGTTTGTCAATATTATTATTATTATTATTATTATTATTATTATTAGTAGTAGTAGTAGTAGTAGTAGTAGTAGTAGTAGTAGTAGTAGTAGTAGTAGTAGTAGTAGTAGTAGTAGTAAGACATAATACTACATGTAACTTTATAGCTTTTTGTGTGTGCGGAGTACTCAGATCTAAAATAAATGTATAAAATTTCATAAAAAGAATTTAGGTCATCCTTTGGTTCTGAGGCCGAGCAGGGACTATATTTTGTGTAGTGCAAAGGATATAAAAATTGTGCTGTAAACTATAATTACATATATACTTTTTAGTCTCCCTTTCAACAGAATTACAAACTGCACAACTATTGAATAAGGCAAGAAGTAGGGTATCTCAGTAGTTGTTACTAGATCTGTTTTAACAGTGCATTCACGTGACATTGTTCGCTATAAGAAGGCTGTGAATCCCACAAAAGAACTACACATTGAAATTGTGCGTAAAATAAATAGTTAAAACTACCTTATCAGTATTATTGCAATGACCTGTGTTTAAGCAACGAAGGTGAATTGCGATAGAAGAAACTATAGGTTTACCATTTTGAGTGTCGCAGTAAATGTGCTTCTTGATCTCTGTTTTAATAGTGCATGGGCTCGCTTTATCAAAGCGTTCTAAGCTGTTTAGTATGGTACAACGAGGGAGATGCAAATCCAAATTGTGTGTGAAATGGTTGAAACGAGTAGCCTACAAACAACTGTTGCCATGACAAGGTTGAAGCTCATTTGAAAGACAGAACCATCAGTCTACGTTCCAAGGTAAGGCTGCTGCGCTCCCTTGCCATCTCCATCTTCCTATACGCTTGCGAAACATGGACCCTCACAGCAGAACTAAACAAAGAATGCAAATCATGGAGATGAGGTGCTACAGAAGACTTCTAGGCATTTGCTATACCCAGCACATCACCAGCGATGAGGTCCGACAGACCATCACACAAATCATTGGACAACATTATGACATGCTCACAGTGGTGAAGAAACGGAAACTCCGATGGTATGGCCACGTCACCAGAGCATTAGGCCTTGCAAAGACCATCCTGCAAGGCACGGTGCAAGGAGGCAGAAGGAGAGGGAGACCAAAAAGAGGTGGGAGGACAACATTCGAGAATGGACTGGCTTGACACTGAGCGAAGCAATGAGGGTTGCTGAGGACAGAGAAAGATGGAGTACGCTGTTTAAACGATCATCTGTGGTGCCCCAACGACTTTCGAGTTACGGGATAGGATAGGATTGGAGTCTCAGTCTCAATGTTATCTCAATTACCTATGTAGGAGCAACGAACGTGCATTATGATAGAATAGGCTATCATTCTGAGTAGATCGGTAATTAATGCTGACTAGACCTGTTTTAATAGTGCAAGTGCCTAATGTACTTGCTTGATCGACCCGGTAGGGCGTGTTTTTACGAGGGAGATATAAATAGGTTCTTCATTCTTCTCTTTCTTTTCTTCCTACCTTCCTGATCTTTTTTTTCCCTTCTTCAATCTCATGCTTTATTTCATTCTTTCTGTTTGTTCTTAGTTATTTTTTCCTTCTGTCCTTCCTTTTTATTTCCTTCTTTCTACTACTACTACTACTACTACTACTACTACTACTACTACTACTACTACTACTACTACTACTACTGCTGCTTCTTCTTCTTCTTCTTCTTCTTCTTCTTCTTCTTCTTCTTCTTCTTCTTCTTCTTCTTCGTTCTTCGTTCTTCTTATTCTTTTTCTTACTCTTCTTCTGCTGCTGCTGCAGCAGCTGCTGCTGCTACTACTGCTGCTACTACTGCTGCTTCTTTTCATCCTCATCCTCCTTCTTTCTTCCTCTTCTCCTCCTTATTTCCTCCTTATTATTCATCTGCTGCTCCTTCTCCTCATCTTTTTTCTTCTTATTCTCCTCCTCATTATTCATCTGCTACTCCTCATCCTCCCCCTCCTTCTTCTTCTCCTCCTCCTCCTCATGCTCCTCTTTCTTCTTCTTCTTCTGTTCCTCCTCCTTCTCCTCCTCCTCCTTCTACTAATACTACCACTACTCCTTCTACTTCTTATTCTTTCTCCTCCTATTCCTCTTGTGTGTAAAACAGTTAAAGCAGGCAAGTCTTCGTTCTCAACGGTATCACATCACGGTAATTTTTGTAGATAAAAGTGACAGGCTCAATAGTTATGTGTTTAACAGGATCTGTATTATTTTACAGTGTCCTTGCATAAGGTACTCTTGTTATCAAACCCTGTTTAAAATACCACTTTTAGCGATTGTACCCTGTACAACTAACCTGCTTTGAGTTTCAACGCTGTATTTCCACACTGTACTCGCTAGCAAATAGTTTAAGGGCCTGTAAATCACATCAGGTGAGTGATTTCCAATGTAACACTTATGTGCTTAAGTTGTTCAAAATTGTAAGATATGAGCATGCCCTGTTTAAAACGCTACTTAGCGATTGTACTTCTCAGTACAAGCACAGCTAACCTGCTTAGGGTTTGTTTCTTGTATTTCAGCACTGCCACAATAGTATCTCTATAAAACAGTTTATATGTAGGCTTACATATTTTATGTTGGTATTTCCAGTTCAGTGGTTTTCTGTATAACAGTATTTACGTGCTGTTGTTCACTCCTGTCACTGTTTATTGTGAGATACGTGCGTATAAAAATTGTATTATTATTATTATTATTATTATTATTGTGACGAGGCGGACAATTGCATCCCTGAGGCCTGGCCGCAACCATTCGACCAACCCCGCACAGCCAGCGACGATAGCCTCAGACCTGCCGTCATTCCTCTTGACCAGCCAGCACTACCTAGCAAGCTCGCACAGTCTCTTAAGCCCCGCCCCCGAGGGCGCCCTGCTTAAAGTCTGCTACTGACCAAGACTTAGGGTCAGATGCTAACTTCCCTACCTCGAAGCCACAACCTGCGAATCCACGCCGCCATCACCGAGCGACCCCTGAGTTTCGTCAGTATCCTTGTGCTTCCACCCGTCTTAAACCAAGGTAAGAGAGGGAATTTACCCCTTGTCATATAGCAACCCCATCACCTATCGCTCGCCATCTGTTCATGCGTCCTGTCAGTATGTATGTTCATGTTTATAATTTTGCCCTGATGTATTGCTATGACTCGTATTTTCTCCCCTGCACATACTTTCTACCTTGTATATATCTCATGTCATGTTTGAATTTATGCTTGTATACTCCGTTACCCCATGTATGATATTCCATGCCATGCAAACCCCTCCATATAGATTAGAATCCCAAGTACAGCCCAGACCTATATCCCATTTGTCCTGTACCCTTATTATTACCTTCCACCATGCTTCCCAAATGTATAAAGATTTGCCCTGTTGCCAAACCCATCCAATGCGCCGAATGTATCTTTTTACTAGTGGCTGCCAATAACCTCCACTTTGCCCCCGTAAATCTAGTAGCATTGTTTGACTGTTGGTATTTGCACCGGCTCCACTCATGACCGGTCAAGCCAATTTGAATTCTGATAAGGGTGACTATAACCACAGGCCCAGAATTCGCATTTTCCCTATCCCCAGCTGATACAGCGCACGTTGCAGACGGGTTCCTGTGCCGGACGCATCGCCCCGGACTGGTATCACCTCCCAATCTCTGACCCGCTGCAGGCCCCCGACAACCCGGGAGGTCAATGAGACGCGTGATTTGGGACTACGCAATTTCTGAACTGACTAGCAACGTAAGCCAAGTTCAACGCCTGTGCCACAACAAAGACAACACTACTTGCACTCGTGGTCAGTGAGTCATCTTCGCGTGACCACTGAACAGCATCTTGCACCACCACTGGCAAGCCATCCAGAGGATCCTGGACAACCCGCCGCACCGCAGTCCCCAGCTAAGTGCCTAAGCCTGAGAAATCCCCGCTCGCCAGATGATCACAGAAACTCTGGCCCCCATACAGATACTCTCTCACCCGATGATGTGATCAGTCTACGATAGCTCTAGTACCCATAAGTTTGACTTTCCCCAATATCACCAGACTACTCAGTATTAGAGACGCCACGCCGATGAATCACCCCAGAACAATTTGACCGGGACTCTCTCTTTTCAAATTATTAAAAGTAGATAGTTACAGAAATCGCAATTTCCCTGACTGGCCTTTGACTGTGTATTTCTTAACTAGTACATTTACTTTCCATCTCGTCTTTACTCTGTTTATCACTTATTAATTTGGCCTTGCTTTAGTCTCTGGAATGTCATCGCACGTTGATCTATCAAAGGAGATAACACAGCGCTAGAGATTAAGAGCTTTACCCCTTCCCCCAAATCCCTTTCTTCGTGACATTAATTTTGGCGACCCCGACGAGACTAGAAGACTTAGGTTCCCCCCTCCAACCCGACAAGACAAAAGACTTAGGCTCCCATCCCAACTTGACTAGACTTAGGACTTGGCTAGATTTCCACCCCAGCCCAGTATAGATAGGACCCAGCCCGCTAGACTTAGTAGTAGTTAGCATAGCCCATAGGTCCCTTACTGGTTTTCCCGAGTGGTGATCTCTCAACAGGCTTTTTTCTTGCATTCATTTTTGCGATTTTTTGATTGATTGCACTTTGTCTTTGTGGTTGTGTTGTATTCGCCCCTTTGCAGTTTTCATCGTAGCTCATCCAGCCCACCCCCCTGTTTTCCGTCAGTGTACCCCTTGTGTGTGCCCTTCATCCCGGTTAGGACCTTTTGCAGGGTAAGCTACCTCTCTTACCATGGCCGACCGGGGAGAGCTTGCTCTTAAGTACAAGAGTATTGGCGAGAGCTTAGGGCTCGCCGGCACCGAACTGAAAGACTACGTCTTGGCGAACGTGGAGGCCGACGTGGCAGAGGAAAAGTTGAAGAGGGAGGAGAGGGCCAAAGAGCGAGAGGCGAAGAAAGAGGAGGAGAAAGAGCGCCTCGCCGCGGAGGAACGGGCCGCCGCCCGGAAGAAGGAGGAAGAGAAAGAGCGCATCGCCGCTGAGGAACGGGCCGCCGCCCGGAAGCTTGCAGAGGAGGAAAAAGCCGCCGAGCGGAGAAGAGAGGAGGAGAAGGAGCGCCTCGCCGCGGAGGAACGGGCCGCCGCCCGGAAGCTTGCAGAGGAGGAAAAAGCCGCCGAGCGGAGAAGAGAGGAGGCGAAGGATAGAATAGCAGAGGAGGAGAGAGCCGCAGCAAGGAAGAAGGAGGAGGACGAGAGGGTCGCGGCGCTCGAAGAGAAGAGAAAAGACAGGGAGCTCGAACGGCGCCAAGCACTCCTCCAACTTGAGCGCGACCGCCGCGATTTAGGGATCGCATCACCCGCTAGCGAAGACTATTCGCTCCTCGCCCCCAGTTTCGCCACCAGCACCGGAATACCCGCACCCCCCCCGCCGATTCCGGGGATGAACTTCCCCCTGGACCCATTCGTCGATCGGGACGAAACAATTGAAGTCTACCTCGCCCGATTCGAGCGAGTCGCGAGGGAAAACGGTCTTGACTCCCAGCACTGGTATCGCAAGCTCAGTCATGGCCTCAAGGGAAAGGCCTATGAGATTCTAGCCAAGACACCGACTTCCGAGGAGGGAGACTTCCCGCCCTCAAGAGAGCCCTACTACATGGTTTTGAGCTCTCAGGTGAGCACTATCGCAAGAGTTTCCGGAACTCCCGGAGAGAGAGAGGGGAGAAGTTCACGCAGTTTGCCGACCGTCTAGCTACGCTACGGGATAAATGGATTGAGCAAACTGACGAACCCAGGACCTACGACGGATTACTAGAGTTGATGCTCGCCGAGCAACTTCGAGGCACCATGCCGGCGGAACTCCGGACATTCGCCGCCGAGCAAGGCGCCGCTCGCCTTGGAGACTTGATCATCGTCGCGGATCGATACCTCACCGCCCATCCCGACGACAGACAGCCCCGCCGTGATCCCCCCGCACCCTCGTCGCCAGATACCCGCCACCAGGCTCGCCGGCCAGTCCCGCCGACGAACCACCGTCCACCGCCGCCCAAAGGACGCCCAACCCTCACAGCAGAGCCAGGGAAGCGGAGCACAGAGCTCTTCTGCGGCTACTGCCAACGCAGAGGACACACCCGGGAGAAATGTTTTCGACGCATCAGCGACCAGCGTCGCAAACAAGGTACCGTACTAGCCCTACGCCAAGTTACCCCCGACGGGACCCCTGTCACCCCCGTCGCTACTCCCGCCGATCGACCTGCCGTCACCGAGCAAGTGACAGTCAACGGTCGCCCAGCCCACTGTCTCTACGACACTGGACTTACCTTCGACGCCGTCGTCCGCCGCTCGCTCATCAGGGAACAAGACCTGACCGGCGAGACTATCACCCTGAAGTTGGCCGACGCGTCCCAACCCAGCACCACGCTCCCTATAGCCCGGATCCAAGTAACCAGCCGGTACGTAACGGGGACCATTCAAGCTGCAGTGATGGACCAGCCCCTGTACGACTTAATTTTAGGATGCCGATACGTTTTCTTGGGGATGCCGCCCCAGCCTGTGGAATCGATGGCCGCCGTCCAGACGCGCGCACAGGCGAAGACAGCCGCGACTCCACCCCCGATTCCCAACCAGATGCCGGAACAGATCCGGAAGGCCCAAGAAAGCGACGCCACCCTCCGCAAGTGCTACGGAAAACTTCCCGCCGCACGCACTCCACCCAAGTCCGGGGACTTTTTCGTCGAAGACGGACTCCTCTTCCGCCAGAAGGACGACCATACACAACTGGTCGTACCTGCGACACTTCGCCCCCAAATCCTGGAACTTGGCCATAGCATGCCCCTAAGCGGACATATGGGCATAGGAGCGACCACTCTACGAATCAGCGCTCAATATCACTGGCCCGGGATGACCGATGACGTGAAGCGCTACGTCAGGTCCTGTAGCCAGTGCCAACGATACTCGCCCCGCCACCACACCGTACCAGTCGCTATCAGCCCCACCGTCGTTGTCGGAACGCCCTTCCAGCGAGTGGCTGTTGACATTGTAGGACCCCTCCCGCGGACCAAGAAGCGGAACCAGTACCTACTAACCCTCGTCGACGCCTGCTCGATGTGGTGCGAAGCCGTTCCTCTCCCGAAGATCGACGCCGCCCGTGTCGCCGACGCGCTCGTCACCATATTCACTCGAGTCGGATTCCCGGACAACATCCTGACCGACAACGGGTCCCAGTTCACTGGAAAACTTATGCAGGAGGTTTTCCAATTACTCCGCATCCGCCATATCCGGACTCCACCCTACCACCCCGCTAGCAACGGACAGGTCGAGCGCCTGAACGGGACACTTATCTCGATCATCCGCAAGATCGCCGACGAACAGCCGGAAGCGTGGGACACATACGTCGCGTCAGCGCTCTTCGCGTATCGAAAGACCCCGCACACCTCCACCGGATACACGCCTTCCACGCTGCTTTTTGGAAGACCCCTTTCCGGACCTCTAGCCGCCTTACGACGTAGCTGGACCGACGCCAAACTAGACGAGGCACCGGTCGACGCCACAAAATACGTCACGAAGCTACAAGAAACCCTCAAGGCAACATGGAAAGCCGCCTCCGCCAACCTGAAGAAGGCGAGAGAGCGACAAGCCCGCTACCACAACCGCCGCGCCCGGGACCGAGAGCTACAGGTAGGAGACCAAGTCCTACTGCTTCTCCCCAGCGGCACAAACAAGCTAGACATAGCTTGGCAAGGACCCTACCCGGTGCTCGAGAAGCTCTCGCGCACCACCTATCGCATCGAGGTAGGCGGAAAACCCAGGACCCCCCACATCAATCTGCTCAAGCGGTACCTGGAGCAACCTGCACCCGCCCCAGACTCCCACTCACTACTCACGGTCGCGCTGGCCGTCGAAGTGGATGGCACAGAGACCGGCGTCGCCGAATTTCCGCTCAAAGGGAAGGAATCCTTCCGGGACGTCTCTCTGGACCCCTCACTCCCCGCCGGCCAGCAACGCCAGCTACGCGCCATCGTAGCAGAGTACAGGGAAGTCCTCACCGACATTCCTGGGAGGACGGACCTGGAAGAAGTTCGACTCACCCTAACGGACCCCACTCCCGTCCGCCAGAAACCGTACCCCGTCCCACTCTCCCAGCAGCAAGTGGTAAGAACGGAAGTAGAGGCTCTGCTACAAGCCGGAGTCATCGCTCCCTCCCGTTCCCCCTACAGCGCAGGAATAGTTCTGTCACGGAAGCCCAGCGGAGAACATCGCCTCTGTATCGACTTCCGGCAGTTGAACCTTGTAACCCAGTTCGTGCCCGGACCCCTATCCGACCCCACGGACTTGTTCGCAAAGCTACAATCCGCCCGATACTTCTCCAGGGTGGACCTGAGCAAAGGCTTTTATCAGATTCCCGTGCACCCTTCATCCCGCCAGTACCTAGCCTTCAGCACGATGGACGGCCACTATGAATTTAATGTTCTGCCGTTTGGTCTGCACAATGCCCCAAGTATTTTCAGCACGATGATGCGGAAGCTGTTGGACCCCCTCCACTGTCCGTTCATACACTCTTTTATGGACGACATACTCGTCGCAACGGAGACATGGGAGGAGCACCTGCGAGTGGTGCGCCAACTCTTGCGCCGCCTCAGAGAAGCTGGCCTTACTGCCCGGCCGACCAAATGCCAGTTCGGCTACCAAGAACTGGAATTTCTTGGCCACACCATCAGCCGTGGACAGCTCCGGCCTCTGGAAAAGACCGTCCAGCGCCTGCGAGACGCGCCACGCCCCAAGACCAAGAAAGATGTTCAGTCCTTCCTGGGACTGAGTGGCTTCTATCAGAAGTTTGTACCCGGCTACAACGGAATCGCCGCGCCACTATCAAGCCTGACCCGGAAAGCCGCACCGGACCGAGTCATCTGGACCCCGCAATGCGAAGCTGCCTTCCAGGAGCTCAAGGACAAGCTGACGTCCCAGCCAGTCCTCCGACTCCCCAACCACGGACAGCCCTTCGTCCTGCGCACAGACGCCAGCGACGTAGGCCTCGGAGCCGTTCTGCTCCAACGGGACTCCCCGGACGCCCCGACGCTCTTCCCCGTCGCGTACGCCAGCCGGAAACTCAAGCCGGCCGAACAAAACTACGCCACCTCGGAGAAGGAGTGTCTCGCCCTCGTCTGGGCAGTCCAGAAGTTCCAACTGTATCTCTACGGTTCGCACTTTACAGTCCAAGTGGATCACCAACCACTTTCCTTCTTGGCGACCTCCAAATCGCTCAACGCCCGGCTAATGAGGTGGGCTCTGCTGCTCCAGGCATATTCTTTCCAGCTGGAACACATCCCTGGGAAAGACAACCACGGCGCAGACTTCCTCAGCCGTCACCCCGCAACCGACTCCATCGAGTCGCCCCTGAGGGCCGACGCCCCAGCCTTCATTCCTGCCGCCGCCCACTAACCGTAGCCGAAACCCGGCAGCTCCGCGGACCCCAGCCTTGGGCACCCGCCACCGTACCCGGAACCCTGCACCGCCCCCATCACCCGGATCATCGCAACCCATCGTCGCACCCGGCAGCCGACCTCAGAGCTGATTGGCCGCGCCTTCGTCGAGTCCTACGTCCTCGCCTTTTTCCTTGGGGGGGCCTCTGTGACGAGGCGGACAATTGCATCCCTGAGGCCTGGCCGCAACCATTCGACCAACCCCGCACAGCCAGCGACGATAGCCTCAGACCTGCCGTCATTCCTCTTGACCAGCCAGCACTACCTAGCAAGCTCGCACAGTCTCTTAAGCCCCGCCCCCGAGGGCGCCCTGCTTAAAGTCTGCTACTGACCAAGACTTAGGGTCAGATGCTAACTTCCCTACCTCGAAGCCACAACCTGCGAATCCACGCCGCCATCACCGAGCGACCCCTGAGTTTCGTCAGTATCCTTGTGCTTCCACCCGTCTTAAACCAAGGTAAGAGAGGGAATTTACCCCTTGTCATATAGCAACCCCATCACCTATCGCTCGCCATCATGTTCATGCGTCCTGTCAGTATGTATGTTCATGTTTATAATTTTGCCCTGATGTATTGCTATGACTCGTATTTTCTCCCCTGCACATACTTTCTACCTTGTATATATCTCATGTCATGTTTGAATTTATGCTTGTATACTCCGTTACCCCATGTATGATATTCCATGCCATGCAAACCCCTCCATATAGATTAGAATCCCAAGTACAGCCCAGACCTATATCCCATTTGTCCTGTACCCTTATTATTACCTTCCACCATGCTTCCCAAATGTATAAAGATTTGCCCTGTTGCCAAACCCATCCAATGCGCCGAATGTATCTTTTTACTAGTGGCTGCCAATAACCTCCACTTTGCCCCCGTAAATCTAGTAGCATTGTTTGACTGTTGGTATTTGCACCGGCTCCACTCATGACCGGTCAAGCCAATTTGAATTCTGATAAGGGTGACTATAACCACAGGCCCAGAATTCGCATTTTCCCTATCCCCAGCTGATACAGCGTCTGTACACGTTGCAGACGGGTTCCTGTGCCGGACGCATCGCCCCGGACTGGTATCACCTCCCAATCTCTGACCCGCTGCAGGCCCCCGACAACCCGGGAGGTCAATGAGACGCGTGATTTGGGACTACGCAATTTCTGAACTGACTAGCAACGTAAGCCAAGTTCAACGCCTGTGCCACAACAAAGACAACACTACTTGCACTCGTGGTCAGTGAGTCATCTTCGCGTGACCACTGAACAGCATCTTGCACCACCACTGGCAAGCCATCCAGAGGATCCTGGACAACCCGCCGCACCGCAGTCCCCAGCTAAGTGCCTAAGCCTGAGAAATCCCCGCTCGCCAGATGATCACAGAAACTCTGGCCCCCATACAGATACTCTCTCACCCGATGATGTGATCAGTCTACGATAGCTCTAGTACCCATAAGTTTGACTTTCCCCAATATCACCAGACTACTCAGTATTAGAGACGCCACGCCGATGAATCACCCCAGAACAATTTGACCGGGACTCTCTCTTTTCAAATTATTAAAAGTAGATAGTTACAGAAATCGCAATTTCCCTGACTGGCCTTTGACTGTGTATTTCTTAACTAGTACATTTACTTTCCATCTCGTCTTTACTCTGTTTATATTTGGCCTTGCTTTAGTCTCTGGAATGTCATCGCACGTTGATCTATCAAAGGAGATAACACAGCGCTAGAGATTAAGAGCTTTACCCCTTCCCCCAAATCCCTTTCTTCGTGACAATTATTATTATTATTATTATTATTATTATTATTATTATTATTATTATTAGTTCCCAAGCTCGGTACTGTGTGTGGTTTTGTCCGTCCGGTGTCCGGCGTGCGGCGTCCGTCCGGGGTCCGGAGGTGACACGTGCGCACGTTTCTCTAGAACAAATGGACGGATTTCTTTAAAACTTTGTATTTAGTTAGGAAATAGTGAACTAGATGACAATAAATTATGCATGTTAGGTGAGGTAATCATGGTTACATTATAATTAATATTAGTGTTATTATTATTATTATTATTATTATTATTATTATTATTATTATTATTATTATCATCATCATCATCATCATCATCATCATCATCATCATCATCATCATCATCATCATCATCATCATCATTATTATTATTATTATTATTATTATTATTATTATTATTATTATCATCATCATCATCATGATCATCATTATTATTATTAATATTATTATTACATGAACATTGGAGTGGTTCCAGTGGATACGGACGCAAACTTTACGTTAGGAAAATGTTATGACGACCTACTAGCGCCAACACCGAGAGTTACCATTATCACGAGATTATTGACACATGGTATGTGTAATTTACAGAGAGTTATGGTAATCCACAGTGTTAATTATTAATTATTAGTATTTGCCACACCTTCCTAGAGCCAAAATCTGGTAATTACAAATATAATAAGATAATTACAAATATCTTAGGATACTTGCAATTATCAAGGGATAATTACAATTATCATTTTTTTTAAATTATAAATATCTTCGAGCGATCATGTTTAATTTCTAATTTTGGCTCTAGCAATTCGTCTGGAAATGGTCCAAAACCGAAAGCTGTAATTGTCACTTGATAATTACAACTTGTACAGTACGTGTTAATTGTAAATACGTCGTTGACATTTGTAAGTATCATATGATATTTGTAATTATCATGTTTTGGCGCTAGTAAGCCGTCAGAATGTGAATTACACAGAACACGTTTTAATTACTATTATCACTGATACCAATAAATGCAAGTTTTGGCGCTAGGAAGCCGCCATAGCCAGAATGAAGCATGATACCGTAAACATTTTAATTATGAAGTGAAAATTGTAATTATAATGTGATAATTACAATTTTTGGTTTGGGCGCATTTCTAAGGGGAGTGCTAGAGCCTAAACTGAAAATTAAGCATGACCACAGGAAGATATTTACAATGTTTAAATGATAATTGTAATTATTCCTTGATAATGGTAATTATATCATGATATTTGTAATCATCTCATAATATTTGTAATTATCAGGTTTTGGCACTATTAGGCGGTCATAACATTTGTCTTAGATGAGGTGAGTTGACTCCTTTAGAAAACTAGTTTTGCGCATGCTACATGTAGATCTCGGTGGGCACGCCTTAATTAGCTCTGTGAGCACGTTAGCGCGCTATATAATAATACAATACCTATTCACGTTTTGGCATAGAAACCGAAGAAGTCGGATAATTTCAAGTTTTATGTTATGACTCCATTTTGAAAGGTGTTGCCTACCAGCCTATTTCTAAATACTCTTTTGGCATGAAGATGTTTTGTTGTGGTTTTTTTTTTTTTTAATGAAAACTTCATTCAGGCATCTCATGCTTTGGAAAATCAGTCCCTTGATTTTTCACCAAGCCCAGCCCATACACTGACGAGCTGAGAATACAGCGAACTATGGCCATCTGTAAACACTAATGCCATCTATGGCCATCTGTTAACACCAATGCGAACTATGGCCATCTGTAAACACTAATGCGAACTATGGCCATCTGTAAACACTAATGCGAACTATGGCCATCTGTAAACACTAATGCGAACTATGGCCATCTGCAAACACTAATGCGAACTATGGCCATCTGTAAACACTAATGCGAACTATGGCCATCTGTAAACACTAATGCGAACTATGGCCATCTGTAAACACTAATGCGAACTATGGCCATCTGTAAACACTTATGCGAACTATGGCCATCTGTAAACACTAATGCGAACTATTGGCAGCATAGAAGGGGAGAATCCATTTTACAAAATAATGTCTTCATTTACGGAAGATAGCGTTTTTATCCCTTGCTTTTTAGGCAAACCTTTTGTTTTCCCATTTTGAAAGGCTTTGTGTGATCTAGATCGTTCTATTGTGAGTCACTAAGTTCTGCCTCTTGCTGAGGTGTAAAGTTAGCGATACACGGTAAGACTAGATCTTATGATACCCACGTATGCCGCTGCAGATCTGATGTCTTTGCTGATACACGGTATGTATGAGTCATAAGCCTGTCGGTAAAGGCCAAGGTCGCTGGTGTAATGTATTATTCTTTATTTTCATATCGTTCATTGACATGAGTCACACGACAACAAAAATCACACTGTCGGCTGTACTTACGATCCAGCAAAATATTGCAGGCTTCGTGAAACCGCGCCTGTATTGATGAAAGTGCGCGGTTTCTGGTCCCTTGGTCTTTGTAGACCTGCAATGATGTGTCCCATAAGCAGCTATGTTCATGGTACAACTCAATCAAAATTCCTGTTTGGTGCTTCGACAGGTCTGCCATTTTTCAGTTTGTAGGTCGCGGTTTTTCAGTGACCTTCACCTCGGAGTTCAATCAAATAGCTGTTTTGATTGGCTGTCTGACCTCCACTGTCGTATCGCGCCGTGAAAAAATAGAACATGCTCTATCGATAAGACTTGACGACAATTCCTACCGATCCGGGAATTTCCGTAGTCATATGCGGGTATCATAAGATCTAGTCTTACCGTGTATCGCCGCCTTACTTGATCTCAAGTCTAGTAATAAGTTATAGGCACGCGTTGCGTTATAAATGTACATTGAGTAGGAACCGTCCCAGTGATCCGCGGGGTAGTTGTAAGGTAGGATTGCGTTTCCCAGAAACCGGTGCTTGATCTTTGTCTGCTCGTTTCGTCTCACAGAAGCCTGGTGGCTTTGCAAAAAGTAGTCGTATTGTCGTTTTGTCGTGCATTTCTTTGGAATACGGAAGGTCATAGTCTGTGTTGGGTAACAAGCAGGCTAATAGCACCGTCGGTTTCGCATACCGTTTCTTTTTATCATTCCAAGAAAGTTCGAATGGAATAATGTGATCATAGATGTAATTTGGAAGCTATTAATAGCGATTAGAATTTTGAAAGTGGTATTTATATTTGACCACAGGCGTTGACACCTGCCTGACGTTACCTGTAAACAATGACCAAGCAGGTAAGTAATTCAGTTTATTTATCTATATAATTTACGGTATTTCTTTATTTTGATTATTTTGGAGTGTTTGATTTTTAATTAATTTCTTTCACACACACACAACACACAAACACACACACCCACACACAGAGAGAGAGAGAGAGAGAGAGAGAGAGAGAGAGAGAGAGAGTTAGGTTTATTTGCTTGTAGCCTATGGTTCTTTCACACACACACAACACACAAACACACACACACCCACACAGAGAGAGAGAGGGAGAGAGAGAGAGAGAGAGAGAGAGAGAGAGAGAGAGAGTTAGGTTTATTTGCTTGTAGTTTTGGTTTTGGTTTTATAAATTAATGAATTAATGAACTTGTGGGTTGGATGGGAGGAAATATCAAATAACAAATAGGAGATATCATACATCGTCTAATCATCGTTACTTTCAATGTTCTGAGTCATGTTTGTATATTATAGTCACACGACACTTTCGCATATAGGTGACTACTGGACCGATTTATACTGACACCAGCGGGCCAGTTGTTGGTAAAGGGGAAAATAAAATGATCACACGTTGACCAATCCGGGATTCGAACCAGCGACCTTTCGGTTACTAGCAAGACGCTCTTACCAACTGAGCTACCCGGCCCCACTGTTCTGATTCATGTTTAACGTTTAAGAATTTTCAACCTGCCTGTACCTGCCAGCGCAGCCGTCGACATAGCATTGCACCTTTCGGGATTTCCCGATGCTGTATTTTTTTTTTCCCCTTATGATTACGTCAGCTGTTCCTGTTTCTCAGAAACTACTGCGGGACAAAAAAATATAAACGGTGTGGTGGATTTAGTTTAAGTGTTTGGTTCAAAGGCAGTCGTTTACATATATGGCTGAAGGAATGTAGCACTATATTTCATAATGTCAGAAATTATGAAAATTAATTTATCCCGTAAATAAATGTGGTCAATTTTTTTCAGACGTAGGCCTATTCAATCCTAGACTGTCAAAGTAACAAACAGTTTCTCTTTCTCATAACAAAGAAAGAAAGAACGAAAGAAAGAAAGCAAGGAAGGAAGAAAGAAATAATCAAGATGGCAAACCATTCAAATGTATTTCCAGACACTGCCACACATAGCCGAAACATTAGCATTTATCGTAAATAAGTGAAATGAAAAGGTGGAATGATGGGCCACAATCTGAAAGTTTTTTTTTTTTAATCTCAAATTCGATTCCATAACATTCCACCCCCTCCCCCTTCCATCACCCTCCAAACCGCCCAAAACTCCCATCCTCAAAACAATAAAAATAAAATAATAATAATAAAATAAAATAAATAATTATTGTTTCCTGCTATCGTAATTGTAAGTTTTATTATTTCGTGCATTTCAGATTTTGCTTGCAGTTGTGGTGGCCGTTTTGCCACATATTCCACCTACTATGCAGCAAGTAGAAAAGATCTCAGGTGAATGGCTTAACATGTGTTTTCATCTATTGGTCTGTTCAGTACCACCTTCCCATCTGTCTCTCTGTCTGTCTGTCTTTCTGTCTCTCTCCCTTTCTCTATTCCCAGCCTCCCCTTCAACTCCCCTACCACACCCTTACACTCCCCACTTCAAGCTTTCTGTCCAACACTTCTCTCTTGTCTTTAAAAAGAAGTACCTAATAAATTAATAATTTACTGGTTTTAATTATTATTTTATTTTTTATTTTTATTTCTGCAAGGAGGGAAAAAGGCTCCGGGATTTAATCTTTAATTGTATTTGTCAGTAATTTTCAGTCTACTGGCATTGATTTCAACGGTTGTTACTTTTTATTTACTTCATTCTTTATCGTTGTAATTGTTTTATTTTAAAAAAAATGTCTTTATATATATGTGTTGTTGTATATGTATTGTACACGCATATAGAGCTTCGTGATTAAGCGTTTCGAAATGTTCATACTACTACTACTACTACTACTACTACTACTACTACTACTACTACTACTACTACTACTACTACTACTGCTACTACTACTACTTCTACTACTACTACTACTACTACTACTACTAATAATAATAATAATAATAATCCTATCCTATCCTATCCCATAACTCGGAGGTCGTAGGGGCACCACAGATCATCGTTTAACCAGCGTACTCCATCTTTCCCTGTCCTCAGCAACCCTGATTGTTTCGCTCAGTGTCAAACCAGTCCATTCTCGAATGTTGTGCTCCCATCTCTTTTTCGGTTTCCCTTTTCTTCTACCTCCTTGCACTGTGCCTTGCAGGATGGTCTTTGCAAGACCTGATGATCTGGTGACGTGTCCATACAATCGGAGTTTACGTTTTTTCACCATTGCGAGCAGGTCATCGTGTTGTCCAATGGCTTGTGTGATGGTCTGTCGGACTTCGTCGTTGGTGATGTGCTGGGTATAGGAAATGCCCAGAAGTCTTCTGTAGCACTTCATCTCCTTGCTTTGTATTCTTCGTTGGAGATCTGCTGTGAGGGTCCATATTTCGCAAGCATATAGGAAGATGGAGATGACATGGTAGCGCAGAAGCCTTACCTTGGAATGTAGACTGATGGTCCTGTCATTCCAAATCGGCTTCAACCTCGCCAGGGCAGCAGTTTGTGAGATCTTGGAGAGGAAATCCTGTCGGGACCCATTGTCTGATACAAAGGATTCTACATATTTGAAGCTATGCACTGTTTTGAGGGATTGGCCTTGGACTTTGATGTCCGTGTTGATGCCATTGGTGTTGCTGGTCATCATTTTGGTCTTCTCTGCACTTACTTCCATTCCATAGGCTCCGGAGGCTCTAATAATAATAATAATAATAATAATAATAATAATAATAATAATAATAATAATAATAATAATAATAATAATAATAATAATAAAGTAACGAAAACAGAGGGGAGGTATAGAAAGCGAGGCACGGTGGAATGTGGGGGGTTATTATTTATATTGTTGTTCACTCTTTGCCGCTCTGACATTGGCGTGTTTTGACTGTCTTCTTATGTTTCGTAATTATAGCAATTAATTATGATTAACTGGAAGTTCATTGATTGATTTAAGTAAATAAAAATTATCTCCCCCCTCCCCTCTCCTCATCCTCAGGTGAGGTCACAAGATGCAGCACTAGGTCAGCAGCGCTTGGAGAGACGTCACAAGTGACGTGTCTCTTCCCAACTGACGTCAGTACCGTAAAACCTGTCGCAATAAACATCGAGTTTTATCCAAACGAAGTAGGCAAACAAGGTACAATATTACCTCCTTCTTCTTCTTCTTCTTCTTCTTCTTCTTCTTCTTCTTCTTCTTCTTCTTCTTCTTCTTCTTCTTCTTCTTCTTCTTCTCCTTCTTCATCACCATTATTATCATCATTATCATCATCACCATCATCATCATCATCATCATCATCATCATCATCATCATCATCATCATCATCATCATCATAATCATCTTCTTCACCATCATCATCTTCTTCTTCTATCTTCTTTTTCATCATCATCATCATCATCATCATCATCATCATCATCATCATCATCATCATCATCATCATCATCTTCTTCTTCTTCTTCTTCTTCTTCTTCTTCTTCTTCTTCTTCTTCTTCTTCTTTTCCTCCTCATTTGTTACCCTCCTAATGTTGTTTTTGTTGTTGTTTTTTCTTAATACTTTCAATTTTTTCTTCTTCTTTCTCCTCATATTTTGTTGTTGTCATAATTTGTGTTGTGTTTTATTCTTATTATTTCACATTTACCCCAAAGTACTCTCTCTCTCTCTCTCTCTCTCTCTCTCTCTCTCCCCTCTCTCTCTCTCTCTCTCTCTCTCTCTCTCTCTCTCTCTCTCTCTCTCCCCCTCTTTCTGCTTCTTCGTCTTCCTTCTTCACCACCATCCCCGACTTCCCTCTTTTTCCTTCTCCTCAATAATCTTCCATTGGCTTACTACAGCAGTAGAGGTGCTGGACTGCATGTGGCTGAATGACATGCCATCGTGCAAAGCGAAGGAAGGCTACATACTTCATGGGCCTGTGGACACACAGTTGAACCTCAACATTACGGCTATGTCCAAGGAGCACGAAGGAAACTACGCCTGCAAGATGATGTCACCCAGAATGTTGCGCGTGACGGAAGTGGCGCAGTGCGCTTTGAAACTACTTCCGGCCTCAGGTTTGATTTGTTTGCTTGTTTGGAACGGTTGGCTGCTAGGGTTGTTGGTTACGTCAAAGTCAAAATCAAAGTCAAAGCATTCTTTTTTCCACAAAAAAAAAACATATTTACAAGCCTTCAAAACAGAATCTACTCAAACCCATTACATTCATAGGCGTTTGACGTGTGTATACATACTGCTAGATCTTAAGTCTATATTTTGGAGACAAATGGAAAAGTCAGTTATATGTTAGTCTGTATGTGTGTCTGTCAGTTTATCGTTGGTTGAGTGTATAGCTGGATAGACCCTAACGACCAATTCATTCATTTATTTTCAGCTAACGAAGAATGGGAGAGAACCGGAGTTTTGGTTGGATCCGACTTGTCTCATGCATCCCCGGGCGTTGATGGAGATGACTTGCCAAAGTTTGAAAGCAAAGAAAATGACGGTCAGTGGACGTGCGTTGGAGGAGGGGGGGAGTAGGAGTGGAAGGGGAGGGGGTTGGGAGGTGGACGATGAGTTAGAGGGAGGGTGTCGTGAAAGTGCGTGTAAGTGGGTGCGCGCGCATGGTGTTTCTTCCCTTTGATGTAAAGCGCTATGCGCTTGTCTATAAAAAGACAAGTAATAGCGCTATATAAATGTCCATTTTTATATTATTATCATTATTATTTCTGTGAGTGTGTTTTTGTGCGCGCGTGCGTCTTGTGTTTTGTGCTCTGCGTTCTGTACTACGTCATTACCACTCTACTCATTCCAATGTAGTGGCATTGGTTTTTAGACCTATTACCTCTTTACAGTCACAGCAGTCCTGCCTCCAATGAATTTCAGAAATTCTTGCAGTTAGGCTCATTCTCTCTCCTCGCGCTGGAATCACTCTTTTCCCGCTCGTTGGAGTGCCCCTTTCTTCGCATCACAGACAGTAAGGAACTGGAGATACATAGATGCTGCAACGAAATCACTTTCGCTGGGAGATTCGGTTGTACTACGTCACACATTTTTGAAGGTCACGTGATTTCCTCCTTCACGCGATTCGACTCTCGTTCCACTAAGCAAAGCCACTTTCGTGAATGTCCAAGATTACACGAAAACCATTTCGTCATTAGTTTTAATGTTATCTTGGTCAGTTAACAGCATCTTGTTCTAAAAAATACTTAGATTGATATTCGGACTATTGATTCGCGCGTCTTAGGCCAATCAAAATAACAGTTGTATAAGCTTATATGAGATTGTAGGCATGTGTTGAGTGATGCATGTGTCGAAAGCCTTGGAATTGAGAGATCCAAAATGGCGACAAGATGAATCCCATCAATTGGCATTCTATTCCGGCTTGTTTGCTTTACGGTGACATAAAATTTACGTCTAAGTTGCTTTTACATGTAACGTATTGTTGTTTTTATTAATGAGACAATTTATATATGATGCTGTCTCAAAAGGTGACCAAAAGGAAGCATGCAGTCTTTGAACCATAAAAAAAAATATTTCGGTCATGTATTAAAGCTTTTTCTTTGCATTTATAAAAAAGCAATATAACTAGGTACTAACATATATCAACATTACACACACAAAGGTTGAAAGAAGTTTTTTATTGCTATTTTTCCACTAAAAATTGACAAAATTTTGTTGCCGCGAATGTGACATTCTGTGTGACCTGAAAAAACTCCATCTCCTTTTCAAGAAAATTGAGTGAAACAAATGAACTTTTTATGTTTGATGTGTTGCATTAATGTTAATTTTTAACTTTAAATGTCTTTCAGCTTTGCAAAACATTTTTATTTATGTTTAGGGGGTTTGTAAAAATGACGTGATCGGTCGTGACGTACTTTGTCTCAACGTTGCTTGCCTTTCTTCTTAGATAGCTAAACATCCATGCTGATTAAATAAGAAAAAAAAATCATTGACAGATTAAACATTACTTATCCTCACTAATTTATGTTTTTTTGTAGGAAAATAATAATTCTTTCATAGTAAATTTATCGTAAATTGAACGTAAGTAATTCCTTTGTCTTTCGGTAACCATCATTTCCAATCCGAAAATTTAACAAATTGATGACGATTAGTACCTTTTCACACGGAAATAGTTACAGCGAAAGTCTCTTGAGATTTCCGATCCAAAGTTTTCATTCCAAGATGGATGCTTTGAAAAGACCAGGTTGGTGTTTCTCTATCGGTTTTGTTTTTTCCTTGTCACGACCGACCACATGTTACGACCAATCAAAGAGTCTATCAATATTGTAAGAAAATATTTTTATCTTAACATAAACTGGTTTATTCTATGTTAAAAATTAAATTACAGATGCTATTTTTCATTTTTCGCACTTGATGCACTGATGAAAACACGTGCTTTTAAATTTGCTTTCGTTTTTTACTTTTAGTGATAAAAGACGAAGTGATTCCTTGACTGCTTTGTTTTGCAGAGTTTATTTAAATCTTTCTTGTGCTTTATGCAAATGAGTAAATATGCCATTCACCTTTTTTTGTGTTCTACTCAATTTACTTTTTTTTAAATTCTACTAGTTAATCATGATTTCAGTGTTCATTGGATGTGACATGTCGGTTGTGACAACTTTGTCTTTACTAAAGACAAAGTTGTCACAACCGACTTTAGACAAAAAAAAAGAGTATATGGATGGTAAATGCTTATTAAAATAGATTTTATTCATTTATAGTAAAATATCTTATTTCTTGAGATGTAAACTGGCAAATAAACTATGGATGGTATTTATTAAAGTTGTTTTGATTGTTTTCTTGAAAAAATATACTTCATGGTTTGGTCGCGTGCGACAGGACAACATTTTCACTTTACCCTTTTATACTGATAATGATGTACTTGAAATAAATTTATACATTTTCTTTAAAAGCATTGTACTTTTTTGTTTACTTTTTTATGCTGCAATTACTTTTTTCTTCCATGACCATCTTTTTACAAGTAAATTCATGATTTCAGTGTTCATTGATTGTGACGTGTCGGTTGTGACAAAGACAAAATATATAAATATAGGGATGGTACATGCTTATTAAAATAGAACTTAGTAATTTATAGTAAAATATCTTATTTCTTGAGATGTAAACTGGCAAATAAACTATGGATGGTATTTATTAAAGTTGTTTTGATTGTTTTCTTGAAAAAATAAACTTCATGGTTTGGTCGCGTGTGACAGGACAGAGTTATCATTTCAAAATTTTGTACTGGTAAATGCTTTATACTAAAAGTAAATTAATACTTTTTCTTCAATAGTAATATGCTTACTTGGGCTGTGTTTGGAAATTGCTTAGCTGTTATTTTCTTTAATTTATTAAAAATTTTCTTTTGTCCACTGTCACACGCGACACATGCCACCTTCACCCCTATTACCAAGCATATCTCTGTAAACAGAAAAGACATTTTGTTTAAAATGTTATTTTCATGAAATTTAAGCTTAAGACCACACATTAACATCAAAACTGCAAGTCTCAGTCACTTTTCAATTTTTTGCTGCAATGTCACATTCCTAGGTTGACCTTTTGAGACAGCATCATCTATATACTATTTTTTTTTTCAAAAGGGGTACATTAGCGTTTCAATTTCATTTACAGTATCAGTATTGTAGACCTGATTGTAGGATACTGTTTGGCAGAGTACATACGAGTACTGTCCCTTGGAAACACGATTTTTCTTGTTTCACCACACGAGAGTTACTCCAATGGAATCAATGAACAAAAGGTTGCGTGCCTTATTTCAGCGAAGCGAGGTTCGCTGACACGTCTTTCTTTGCTAAAGTTATTCGAAAATGGTTGAGCTCAGACGGCTGCGCGTGCATCTTTCATACAACGAAAGGTTAACGAAGCGAAACTCCAACGAAATGTGATCTATATTAATTTTCTCTACTAATAGGTGATGGACGCTGGTCGATAGCGGACGTGGCCGTGCATAGGCCTCTTCACAACGTGCATAGACATCATCATAACGTAAATAAGCATCATCATAGCGTACATAAACATTACATTACATGATTATTGCTTTAGGTCCAGCGGACTCTTCCGAGCCAAATACCCCTTGGGGTCATGAGCAATCTTGTCACTGTAGATTGTTCTAACCTATAAAGGGAACAGTGAAAGCCCCAGTTGAAAACCTGTCTTGCCTTTGTAGGCATGACTAATTCACTGCGGCAACAGTTCCCCCCGTTGGAGTGCCGGGGGTTTCAGTATAAATAGTATCCCCACTTTCTGGAAATTTAGTGCTTTAAATTCCCACTGTCGCTGTCTTCATCATTTGCTCTTTCCCATTCCTGATCTGTCCTATCACTCTGCTATACTTTCTTCTTCTTCGCTAGATCAATGACCTACCTTTTTTCTTGAAAACTCTTCCTGGACAAGACTCCTTGTTTGTGTATGAGGTCTGTTGGATCAGCTTGGGAGTGTTGGACGCTTTCTGCCGGGTGGTCACTAGGGCTTCCTATGATTGTATTATTTCGCACTATAGGCATTTTATATGTATGTGTTTTGTTGATGATTTGTAATGATGGTTGTATTCTATTTTGTTTTTGTAACCGGGGTGTTCGCGTAGTTGAGGTCAACCCTCAGCCGTCCCCCGCGTGGGGTGTCTTTATTGTAAAGTGACTGGCCGGTGGAGGGCATTCAATTTTCCCACTAGGGTTGTTTCGGCAGATCGTTTATGCGGATCGGGGGTTGTCCGGTCCTGATTTGGCTCGGAAGAGTCCGCTGGACCTAAAGCAACAATAAATCAATCAATCAAATCCGAGCCAAATCAGGACCGGACAACCCCTGATCTGCATAGCAGATCTGCTGAAACAACCCTAGTGGTAAAACTGAAAGCTCTCCACCAGCCAGTCACTTTACAATAAAGACATCCCACGCAGGAGACGCTGAGGCTGTACTCTAATTTATCGAACTCCCATTTACAAAAACAAAATAGAATACAAACATCATTATAAATTATCAACAAAACACATACATATAAAATGCCTACATTGCTAAATAATAACATCATAGGAAACCCCAGTGACCACCTGGCAGAAAGCGTCCAATATTCCCAAGCTGATCCAACAGACCTCATACACAAATAAGGAGTCTTGTCCCGGAAGAGTTTTAAAAAAAAAGGGTAGGTGACTGGTCTAGCTAAGAAGAAGAGAGTATAGCAGATTGATAGAACAGAGCAGGAAAGAACAAAGGAGAAAGACAGCGACAGTGGGAATTTAAAGCACTAAATTTCCAGAAAGTGAGGATACTATTTATACTGAATCCCCCGGCACCCCAACGGGGGACACATAAACATTATCATAATCAACCGAGTCTGATATCTAGACCTGTAAAGTTTCGCCTACGCTGTATACCTGTGTTAATTACACTAACGCGACCTGGTATATAGTCTTACCTAAAAAGTCCATTCCCTATTCTTGTTCTTCTTAACAAACAGCGTAACTGAGAATCGCCGAAGTCACCTCTAGCTCTCACAAGTCTCAGGAGCTGTTTAGCAAGCCTACCTGTTTCGCGGGCGACGTAACGTAGTACTAACCATTTCCAGGAGCCCACTGCTTGTTTTTTGTTTTTTTTTTAAAGTCGCAACCAACTTTAATAGCTTTACAATTTTTTTAAGGGGGGAGGAGAAAGGGGGGGGGAGAGAAAGATGAAGTGAAGCAGCCGTACACCAAACATTTTTTTTAATCCGTCTACCCAGATCTGAGAAAATGAGAAAATGCGCGGACCGACAGACAGATGTCACACACACACACACACACACACACACACACACACACACGCACACACAGAGAGAGAGAGAGGGGGGGGAGAGGGAGTGGGAGGAACGAACTAAACTACTTTTGGGCGAGGCTATAAACATGGCCGAAAGAGACACAAGCTCGCCAGAGATGAAAGATTCCCTACACGCCGACGCGCATCTCGGTAGAAAGTTTCGACGAGAGATACACACCAACTACGCTTCTGGACTGTATTTCTCTAGTATTTCTGATTTTCTTACTTGAAAAACGTACTTCCACTTCCACAAAAGACCATACCCTGAAATATGAAGGGAAATAACTTTGACCGGCCTGCTCGGATGTTGCGATCAGAGTTGTCCCACGATGGGCGAGCATTCTTTGCAAACGAACACAGTTTCTCGCCTATATTTTTCTGCCTTGTCCTCCACCGACTGGCTAGCTCCGCTAGTTCGACCTTGCACTGCCCTGCAACTACCCCCCCCCCCTCTCCCCTTCCCTTTCCCGAACAAAAGCTTGCATCTCGGTGCAGCTTTCACAGTGTTCTGAGACGATTCACAACTTTCCGGCACCTCTCATAAAAACTCGTGGGTATCGCCATTATAAATTAAAACGAGGTTAGCACGAAACCAATTTCCGGTCTAGCTTGTTTTGCTTTTATCAAAGCTTGATGCGTGACTTTTAAATATGGCAAATTGCCGAAAACGACGATTGTTAAAGCCAGAAAACGAGTGGGATAAGTATAAAAAGGGTGGAGGAAGTACATGCTCAGTGAAAGGATGCAAAAAACAATCGTAGAGGCCTGTATTTGTGGCGACTTCGGAGGTGCGTCGATCATCGACAGAAAGTGAA